>CM022488.1:25366818-25385227 GCA_011952105.1 Coreoperca whiteheadi | reverse complement strand
AAAATTATATCACTGACCCCATTCAAGGATATAAAGAATGGAATCACTGTGTGTGTGTGTGTGTGTGTGTGTGTGTGTGTGTGTGTGTGTGTGTGTACAATTTTTACACATTGTGTGGGCAAGGCTAAGATCAAGTGTAATGCTTCATTAATTAGATGATTTCCTATGAACCCCCCCCCCCCCAGCTATGAGTCTGAACCGGCAAATGAGGTTGCCCTCTACATTTTGACCCCCATTCCACCAGTTTTCCACAACTCATCTCCAATCTAAGATGCATTTGATACACTAAACAGCCGCATCAAAGGGTGGGAGGTGTGTTACTTACTAAAACATATCACATTCCTAACCCTCCCAGTGCCACAGATCCCTCTAGCCATCCCTCTTCAAAGGAAGCAAGTTACTGTAACATGAATTAAACAAGAAAAGGATTGACTAACCTTCATGGATAAGCTAAAGCAGAGAGCCCGCAGTTGTATTATTCAAAGCACTGGTCTGATACAATGATGTTGCAATGCAAGGAGGTACGTCCTCTTGCAGGTCATATTAGAGTCAAGTTGTAAGGGTTGTTTTACAGTATAAAGTAAGCTAAAGGATGTCAGGAGCAGTCAGATTTTCAACTTTTATATTTGTTCAAGAGTATCGGTATTTGTACTTGCCATCTGTTTTGTTTTTTTTGAAGGAAATCTGTTTTAAATGAAGGTCCCATTAACTGCAATAATCAGCGTGAATTTAGTACTAACAACATGCCAATACCGCAAATCAATGTGGTCATTTGTAATAACCAGCTTTAATTGAGAGTGAATTACAAATTCTGGAAATAAAGGCATCATCCATGCCAATTGGACTTATAGCAATCTAATGTCCACCTTGGGATAAGGGTACTCCTTCCCCTTGGGGTAGAGAGAGCCTGTGAAGCGGGGCAGGAGCATGTTAGGAACCAGGGAATCGTTGATGGTGAGGTAGGCCAGTCTGGAGCCATCAGGGGACCACCAGTGGGCCGTCTGTGCGTGCAACACCTCCTCTGGAAAACCAAGAGAAGACAAATCAGACAATCATAGCCGAGAGTTTATGTTTTTGCTCCTCTTTTTAACATCAGGTTACTCAGTTTGTGCTGAATATATATTATTAGTTAAGATGTAAATTGATGGCCGGTTAAATAACTTGCTAAATGAATGACTGACTGACTGGTTGTGATCTTGGTCAGATTACTTGATCGATTTATTGAAAATATCTCGCACTGCTCAAACTGTTACGTGCCTTAGCTCATTTTAAAGATGAAAAACTTTAAAACAGGTGGAAACACAACACATACTGAACCTACCATACATCATCAACCATTACATAATGTACAATAAGAACAACCCCAGGTTTCTTTTCAGCACTGTAGCCAGGCTGACAGAGAGCCACAGCTCCATTGAGCCATTTAATCCTGTAGCACTCAGCAGTAACGACTTCATGAGCTTCTTTATTGATAAAATTTTGACTATTAGAGAGAAAATGAATCACGTCCTGCCCTCAGCTGGTGCCAACCGATTTTCAACAATAGAGGCGTTGGAGGGAGCTGTGAAACCTGATGTGTACTTGGACTGCTTATCTCCTGTCGACCTTATTCAACTAACGTCGACAATTTCTTCATCTACTCCTTCGACCTGTCTCTTAGACCCAATTCCAACTAGGCTGCTTAAAGATGTTCTACCATTAGTTAGCACGTCTTTAGTAGATATGGTCAATCTGTCTTTACTGACAGGTTATGTACCACAGTCTTATAAAGTAGCTGTTATTAAACCTCTCCTTAAAAAGCCCACTCTCGATCCAGGGGTTTTAGCCAACTATAGACCTATATCTAACCTTCCCTTTATCTCTAAGATCCTTGAAAAAACTGTTGCTAATCATGTGACTTTCTAAATAACAATAGTATATTTGAGGATTTCCAGTCAGGTTTTAGAGTGCATCATAGCACAGAAACAGCACTGGTGAAAATTACAAATGACCTTTTAATTGCATCAGACAATGGACTTGTCTCTGTACTTGTCTTGTTAGATCTTAGTGCTGCATTCGATACCATTGACCATCAAATTCTATTACAGAGACTGGAACATTTAATTGGAATTAAAGCAACCGCGTTAAGCTGGTTTAAATCCTATCTATCAGACCGATGTCAGTTTGTATATGTTAACGATGAATCATCCGAGCACACCAAAGTTAGTCACGGAGTTCCGCAAGGTTCTGTGCTTGGACCACTGCTATTTACTTTATATATGCTTCCTTTGGGCAATATTATTAGAAAGCACTCCATAAAGTTTCATTGTTATGCAGATGATACCCAATTATATTTATCGATTAAGCCGGATGAAACTGATCAGTTAGTTAAACTTCAATCATGCCTTAAGGACATAAAAACCTGGATGAGCAGAAATTTTCTGATGTTAAACTCGGACAAAACTGAAGTTATTGTACTTGGCCCCAAACGCCTCCGCGACTCACTGTTGGCAGATATAATTGCTCTAGAGGGCATTGCCCTGGCCTCCAGCACCTCTGTGAGGAACCTAGGAGTTATCTTTGATCAGGATCTATCCTTCAACTCCCACATGAAGCAAACCTCACGGACTGCCTTTTTTCACCTACGTAACATTGCAAAAATCAGGCACTTCCTGTCTTGAAATGATGCAGAAAAATTAATCCATGCATTTGTTACTTCAAGGCTGGATTACTGCAATTCCATATTATCAGGCAGCCCGAAAAAGTCCCTTAAGATTCTCCAGTTGATTCAGAACGCTGCAGCACGTGTACTGACAGGAACTAGAAAAAGAGATCATATTTCTCCAATATTATCTTCTCTGCACTGGCTCCCTGTGAAATCCAGAATAGAATTTAAAATCCTTCTCCTCACCTACAAAACTCTTAATGGTCAGGCACCGTCGTATCTTACAGAGCTCATAGTACCTTATTACCCCACTAGAACACTGCACTCTCAGAATGCAGGGTTTCTTGTGGTTCCTAGAGTCTCCAAAAGTAGAATGGGAGCCAGAGCCTTTAGCTATCAAGCTCCTCTCCTGTGGAATCAGATCCCAGTTCGGGTTCGGGAGGCAGACACCATCTCCACATTTAAGAGTAGGCTAAAGACTTTTCTCTTTGATAAAGCTTATAGTTAGGGCTGGCTCAGGTGAACCTGAGGCAGTGCTGCTGTGTCTATGGTGCAGGGGATGAGTGGCTCGGGTCCTGCTCGTTGGGCTCCACCTGGAGCTGCTCGGTTGTCCGTCTGGACCCGTCATCTTCCCTTATGTTTTACATCCCACACTTTCCAACATAACTATATATATATATACAACAATTTTGCCATCATGGCTGTATATGTTATAGTTTTGATGCTATGAATCTATTCTGTACTTACGACATCTATTGCATGTCTGTCCGTCCTGGGAGAGGGATCCCTCCTCTATTGCTCTTCCTGAGGTTTCTATCATTTTTTCCCCTGTTAAAGGGGTTTTTTTGGGTAGTTTTTCCTTAATCGAATCGAGGGTCCAAGGACAGTGGGTGTCGTATGTTACAGATTGTGAAGCCCTTTGAGGCAAATGTGATTTGTGATACTGGGCTATATAAATAAAATTGAATTGAATTGAATTGAATTGTACACATTTAAATGCAAAATAAGGAGCTAATGTGACATTTTAAAGTCATTTTTACACTAACACAAAACCCAAGTACCCAAGACACACAACAATGTCAGATTTGTCATCCTTTGTTCTCACCAGTAGAAAACACATTGACCTTTTCAAAATTATTAATTTTTAACTGCCACCACTAAGGCTAAGGTTTGGTTAGGTTTGTGCACTAAAACGATTTGGTTAAGATTAGGTAAAGATCATCATCGGCCCCCATGAGGTTTTACAGCAGAAATAACATAGTCACATTACATCTGCCTTTGTTCCTGACAGAAAAAAAAAGTCTTAATTAAAGGCGGACACTAGAGATCCCTGTCAAGTAAATTAAAATTGAGGTCGTATTAGACATTTGAACAATTGACAATTACCAAAATAATAATTGTGATTTCTGTTATATAAAATGGAATACATGTTCAGAGACAGGTTCATGTTATTTCCATATGCCACAGTCCACACAAAGTCAAGACTTACAGTGTGAATAAGAATCCTTATATATTTTTGTCTGAAATAATGCTTTCTTCATCCACAGGAATGCCAGATTCTGTAGGTAGCATCTGATCCATTGTGCCAGGTTCTCTCCCTTACCTTCATACAGCCAGTCGGTGATGCCATTGAAGATGATCCCCTCCTGTCCAGAAGATGTAAGCCTCCACGAGCTGCTCTGAACATCCGTTCGGTAATAAATGTTGTTTTCAAATATATATATCTGTGGGATAGAGAGGAAAGAAAAGGTTTTAATTTCAAAACAAAGCCACAAACTGTGATAAGCATGGTTTTTAGTGTGCGTAACCTATCCATGTACACACAAGCATGCAGTACAAAACACACCTAAACGGCGGAATGCTACGCAGAGGGAACATGCTGAGTGATAGGAAGATAACATCAGCTTGTTTTCATCTCGCATATAATAGATGTCACATAGACACGTCAAATCTTTGCATTCCTGCCACCGTTTATGCATTAGTCTTGACGTTACAGCACAGCACACAAGGACTGAGGTGATAGAACATCTCTGCTGAACAAATTGAGAAGCTGGTGAGCTGAACATGCTCATTGATAACAACATTTTCAGTGAGTGGCTCATCCCGCGTGATAGCACAGACAAATATCAACGGAGACCTCACGTGCAATGAAAACTACTTTGTCGTTAGCGGTGTGACACACGGCTGCAGGGTTTCCTGGAGAACAGGTTCCACTGAGGGCACGTACAAATACTGAGGATACGAGATAAATATGCTATCAAATGGTTAATTACTTTCCTTGTCTGCACTGGAGAAAATAATGGAGTGATCATTCTGTGCATAATACTCTGCACGGTGGAGGCATTACTCACACAGAGAGCTTCGGTTGCCCAACAAGACAAGTCTTCCAGCAACAGCTTGATTAGTGTAACTGTTGCTGGCTCGTCTTCAAAGTAACTGTTTAGTTTAAAGGGAGTTTGTTTTTCCTCTTAAGTCAAAAACCGCCATTACCTCAGAGCAGAGAGGATTCTATGAATGCAAAGAATTATACATGACACACTATTACAGAAAAGATCAAATTAAACATTGATTTCCATTTATTTAAAATTAACAAATCACCTACTGGATACAACAAATAACTGAAGCACCCAAAAGGTCAAAGATCGAACTACACTGTCATAATGTCCTGGAAAGACTGTTCTTTGGCCATTATTCAACACCATAACTCAGGATCAGAAGGAATTTCACAGTTTTTGGGATTATTATCAGTTATTATGTTGTTGTTAACTGATTCTCTTGTTTAATTAAGGGGAAAATCTTAAAAAAATGTATCTCATCCATAAAAACTGAATAATACGGAATAATCTAAATGCTGGTCTTAATAATTTATTTATTTTATTCTTACTTCTTTTATTGGTTTTAACTCACTTGTCTTATTACTTTTTATTTCTACTTTCTCCTCATTGTGCTTTCATATGTACAAGTTATGTGTCTGTGTTATGTCTGTGCAGCACATTGTGCTTCCAGCTGGAATGAAATGTAAGATAAGGTAAAAATAAGTTTTTGCTTGCTTGCTAATAGCTGAACAACGGAAGGTTACCATAGTTATACTATATATATAGTGTATATTATATATATAGTGCTCATGATTTATGTAAAACGATTTGAACGATTGTGAAGAATCTCACTGATCTAATGATGTGTAACGTTGGCATGTCCATACCAACAAAAGCTTAAACATTCATATTTGTATGCACAACCCAGTGCGCTTACATGTACATTTAGCAGACGCATTTATCCAAAGCGAAGTACATATGAGAACATTCACAAACTGAAGGCGCAGCTTCAGGAGCATTTTGGGGTTCAGTATCTTGCTCGAGGATGCTTCAACGCATGGCCGGGGGATCGAACGGCTGGCCTTCCGAGTGGCAGGCAACCGTTCTGCCACCAAGCCACGGCCGCCCATTGGCTTCAAGAGGTTTTATACTTCCAAAGGACTTCTATAAATACCAGACCAGTGTCTAAATGAGATCTGCGCTATTTGACAAAATGTGTAGCCACACTGGTGTCTGGAGGTTGAAAACACTAGTGCTCCAAGTAAGCCTTTTGTTAGTACTAGTTATTATGGCAACCCTTAACTGCATAAAATATTTCGGTTTTCCCTCGAAGCCATAGTGGTCCAAAGAGTTGTTGTGTTAGCTAGCCAATGACTAGAAGTGCCTGACGGGAAGTCTCGCCAGGAGGGAAGGAGGAAGTTTGCAGGCCCCGGGGCGGGGGAACCAGCATGGGAGAGCTTGAGCCGGGTGAGCAGGCAACAGAACCAGGCTTAGCAGCATCCCGCTGAACTGATATTGAAGTTGTTTTGAACAACTGTGTTGAAATACATTAATAAAATGATTGTTCCGACGTGCTCGCTTCGTGCCGCTTGTAAAATTTATATTTTAAAAGCTCATTATTATGGTTTTGCATTTCTCTGTAATGTTGACAATGTTAGTTATAAAATCTCAGCCCTGGAACACAAACCATTTTCTGATTCCCCAAAAATATAAATTTAAATAATTAATTAAATATAATAAAGTTCAATGACTGGCTTTCTCTAACAACTACTAGTCGACTAGGAAAGTCTTTAGCTGGGGGCAGCCCTAGGAAATTCATCCCAATGCTTCACTGTTTTTATACTGAGTTGCTGATATTTGACCCTTTAAACTACTCACCAGCTGCTGGCCATGAACGCCCCATGAGGCAAACTGGAGGACTGAATCTGACACCTCTGGAGGATTCAACTCCCGCACCTCTCTGATGCAAGGACGATTAAAAACTTGTTACACAGGACCCATTACTCTGCAGACAAGCCAGCATTTACATCTCCTTGTAAATCTCAGAAAATATACAATCTCTGCATATTTACAGTCAATTCAAATAAATCTGAGGTGAATACCAATCCTCTTAAAACTGAATTTCACAATGTTTTACCTGAGGAATAATTTGTCCCAAATGTTACTGATCTTGTTAGAAACAAAACAAACAAATCACAACACAAAGACTTAGGGACAAATCTCTTTGTGTTGTGATTTGTTTGCTTTTTTTATCTTGGTAGAGGACCTATGATCATTAAATGAACAATAATGACATTTGGCAAGGTCTGTGTTGATTAGGTTTATTCCTTTGTTTACTCACCTTGTATACAGGTTGTAGATCAGGTATGATGCCAAAAAGGAGTGTTGGTAGACCTAAAACCAAATCACAAGAAAAACAATTTCAATGTAATAATGAACATACCTTCTTTTCCCATTAATGATAATTAAGACCTCAACAGCTAGGAACAACAGGGAAATAACTGCAATAATAATGACTAATGCCTTTGATTAATAATCAAAAGATGAATCATCAGAACAGATAATCATCAAGGTGGGCTGTGCGATTATAATCCAATACAGGCCTTTTTTGTCAAATTCAGTGACAATCTCCGCATGGTCCTGAAAAAAACTCCGGCGTTTGTACTCAGCCCTGGCTCTGTAAATGGGAAACATAGAAAGTGGCTCGAGCCGAACCACACGACACTATTCCAGCCATGACATTCAGCTTTCGTTCTAGTTTGCCAAGATGTGCTGCTGTTGTAATGTTAGCTTATATAGTAGCAGGTGAGTTGTGAGTGTCGGAGCTGCTGTGCTGCTCTGGGAAACCGTCTCGTCCTCTCTGGCTGTTAGCTTTACAGCAGCCACTGTAGGGACAGTTTGCTAACCCACCACCTAGCTAACGTTAGGTGCAGTGTGCTGTGTCGTGGTTCCTTCTGTGGCTTGTCATTTGTCATGGTATTGGATTTCTCCAGAATCGCATGCACCACCTTTAACATAATGTTAGTAACGTAATGAGAACAATGCAAAAAACACACAATGTTAGAGCATTTTGTGATTATGTTTGGTGGTTTTTGTTTCACAAGCTTTTGCTCAATGAGCTTTGTGTACTTCTACTTCAGTTGGTAATTTCCTGTTTTTCCCAGTTTGCCTTAATATACTTGTGGTTCTGTGGTCCTCTGTATTTAATTGGACACTGATCAAAAACACAGCATGGTTTTCCATTTTAGAAGAATTGAGAGTGAAGTGGGAACAATGTTTTGCTGCGCTCTGTTGTTCACATTTCATAAAATCTAACAATGAGTGCTTTATTTCACACAAGGCAACTGACTAGTCTGCCAGACCACAAGCTGTGATTGGATTGCTTTATGGTTAGTCCATGCTTATTGAATGTATTTGTCATTAAAAAAATAAATAAATCATAGCTTTTTATCACATTGATCACATTTGTCCAATAATCTGATGAAATTAGAAACAATATTCTAATAAATAAAAACTGAGACAAAAAGGCCATTATGAATGAATCAATTTTATTAAAAAATATTTTTTTTTACTGTTTTTAATTACAGACTCATGTCTCAGCTAGACATGCCATATTTTAGGATAATAGAGGCTATATACATGCCATGTTTCAGGCTAATAAAGGCATTGCAGACGTGCCATCATTTGGTATGTCCGCTGTATAGTGAGGGAAACTATAGCTATGTATTTTTTATTAAAAACAAATGTGAAATTGCTTGGCATTTTGCTTGTAGGCCTATGTCCAAAGGTCAACAGACATACCTGCATATAAATGGAGGAGAAACAGTGCGATATAAGAACCATATTTCTTTGCCTTTGTTCTGTCAAAAAAATGTGATGCTGCAAAAAGAACAAAAAAATGTTTGTTTCTGTTTTTTGTCACTCCTGTTGTTTTGGTTTTCTTATTTACTTTTGAGATTAATATGTTTTACTTGCTGTTTGATACAGTAAAATTCAAAAGTTCAGTTTTCTTTTCGTAAATTTCTTCAGTCGGATGCTAAATGAATATTTTGACATCTCAGACCATGAGTTAGATCAGAAGGACATTCTCTTGTGGTCACATTACGAAGCGAGCTCCGGACATATTTAGCTGAACATTGCCTTAACCCAAACACTGTGAGCCAGGGGAAAAATCTAAAGTTGCTAAATTGCTAAAGCGTCACCTAACAACTCTGAAGATGTTATATTTACACGCTATATGTGTGTATTTGACATCAGTAGGACAAGAAAACTGTGGTTTGATGAGCAGTACATTTAACTGACCAACAACAACAAGGCCCAGTAGCCTAAGCATTATCTCAGAAGTCCTGGCCTCACAGTGACATTACTGACTTCACACTCGTAACTCGGAGCAAATACCATGTGAGTCTTGACTGTATTGTGCTACCTCGTTAGCTAAGTAGATAGAACACATAAAGAAGACCATTTTGGAGCTGTTGTTAACATACTCTACTGTTTTTGGTCCAATCTTTCTAACTTACTGAACGCGTAGAGATAAAATGGATATCTTGAGACAGCGAACAAACATAAATAGTTGTAACTTCTGGTTGCCCATGTAAGTACATACTCCATTTAAATGGTAAATGGACTATACTTGTATAGCGCCTTTCTAGTCTTCCGACTACTCAAAGCACTTCACACACTACATATCACATTCATCCCATTCACACACTGATGTCAGGTGCTAACTGCTCATCAGTACAAAGAAACTAAGCATCCACACACACTCACTCACCGAAGGCGCAGCAATTTGGGGTTCAGTATCTTGCTCAAGGACAGTTCGACGTGGGCTGGGGGAATCCGGGATCGAACCACCGACCTTCCGATTGATGGGCGACCTGCCCTGGCCACCAAGCCACAGTAAAATGTGTTTTACTTTATAAAAGCACACCCAATAGTACAATGAAATACCAATACAAGCATACTGTAAATTACAAGGAGTCCAACTTGTGCCTGAAGCAATGTCATTGAATGATTCATAGGTGAAGCAACACAGCCAATGTGTATAATTTATCACTATTAATTTGCTTTGCCAAAACTCTTGCAGAAAATAAAAGTGTAGCAGGAAATAACTGGATAGGCACTTTGTTTTGATTTGTTTAAACCATATAATTTCACATTATGATTAATCTTAGATGATTCTTTTGCAATTACCTGTAAATTATGCATTAAAGTATGAAATGGTAATATAAATCTCATTCTGCAGTGCCACAAACTTACACAACTCACTTCACCATTTTCAAGCTTCCACTGGTTTTCCCTGCATGTGCGATGAAATGACCAGAGAATGTCACCTCACAAAGCTTTTGTTTTAGGATTCGTGGAGATAAGGGCTAATACCTGAGTGCCTCCACATGCTAATCAGCTGGGGCATTAGCATAACAATATTACAGTATGCTCACCCCAGAGCGATATGGTAAATACTGTAGAGCCACTCCATTCCCCTCAGCAAAAGATCAGCTATGCACAGAATGGAGTCTGCTTGGCTGATCTACTCGCCAACCCAGCCTTCACTCCTAATTTGGACTTCCCTCTTCACTATAAATATTCACTACAAAAGAGAATTCTCTAGGAAGGAGAAATTAAATTGTACTGTAACTTGACTGCTCTTCTTCTCCTCCTTCGTCAACATCATTCAGCAGACACCCCTCAAACTGTAGGTGACAGCTCCGCGATGACTCCTTGATAAGGCTGTCATTGATGGGCGACACATGGGAGGCGCGGATGTTTGGAGATGTGGAGAGAGTAGCAGACTGTTTTAGGCAGCAGTGGTGTGTTTGATTGTGGTGTGTGGCGGTCTACTCAGCAGACTGGGGTTACATTGCACAATTCCTAGTATTTGTTTTATACAGCTTAGAATACAATTTAGGTGGTGTTTGCCGCATTTAAATTTAAATATGACAACCTGACACTTAATTGGTGCTTTTCTCACATCGGAGTGAACTTCATGCTGTTAAAATATGGTACTCCCCTGGACTGTTAAAACAAATACTGAGAATCTATGAGTGAAACACAGGTCCAGGGCCTTGCTATTATGCACCACTGGCATCATTTATTAGAGCACTTAAATGGAATGCAGCCATAACAAACGTTACTGGTCACACCTATGCTTTTGCTGTGACAAGTCAAAATGTCTCCTGTGAAAAGGGCCTATTGCATACCCCGTTGCCCTCAGTAAACTAGACCATTGAGCTGTGCCGAACATTAGGAGACAAAACCATCGGAAAAGTAATGTGAGGAAGCATTTTGGATTCAGCACCATAGATAGAAAAAGGTAATAGATAAAGGTAAAGCCGGGTACCTTTTTAGAAATGCAACTACCTTACAGTAATGTTACCATGACAACAGATCTTAGTCAGTTAGTGAGGTAGCGGAGGCAACATGAATTAGTAGAACCATGTCAAGTCTACAATGATAAATGATAAATGGGTTGTGTTCAAATTAATTTTGAACACATTTTAGGTCTCGTTCGATCGGGTTTTTTGTTTTTTTTGTTTTTGTAAAAGCAACAGCCCTCTGTATACAGACGATATTAAACACACAGTGCCTTCCTACTCAAATCAGGAACGCAAGGGTATCCATTCAAAATTCTTTGATAAATTCTCACGTGATGGCTCAAAAAAATCAAAGCTGGACTTCTGAACCATTCTTTGAAATATGTTTCATACTTGTTACAACATTTGTGGTAGTGCAGGTAATATCTTTTGAACAGCAGCAATAAAACGCTACTAGTAAAACACAAGTCACTAATCAACACAAGTCAGAGGAGCTTGTACTTTTTTATAAAATGGGTTTATCACAACGTGCGTTACAGTCTAACAAAAGGACACAGATACCCGTTTTGAACCTGTGACAGATCCTGATTGGTATTGTCTGTGAGTAGTTCTGAGATGTATAGAGACATTGCTTTATGAAAATTATTTTTCTTTAGGCATTTCTGCTTTATTTAGATAGTGACTCCTGAAGAGAGACAGGAAAGGCAGGGGAGATAGAGAGAGTGGATGACATGCAGCAAAGGGCCCGGTAAGGATTCAGTCTTGACACCTGGTACACGCTCTACGAGGTGAGCTACCAGGCCGCCCGTAATTAGACATTTTTAACTGATGATGTGACAGCCGTTCTACTTCGGTCGCTCTGCTGTTTCTTTTCTTTCTGTCTGCAGGGCTGCAGATCTACTGCGAGGCTAATCAGCTCACGTGTGCCCCCTGCATATAAGGCTCTGCGTTGTGGATGTTGTTTCTGTGTTCTTTACATCCATGCAGCACATTTTCACTCATCCCCCCACACAAATGACTTTACCGATTCCTCCATATATTTGTTCAGTTTTGATTATTTTTTTTGTAAGTAAATTACTCTGTTAGTATACCCGAGTGTCTCCCAGCCTAAGAGCCGGGCTGTGACAATGATTTGAAAGCAAGTCTGGCAGGGAAGAATGGGGCTCATTAAATCAGTTTCTGTTTACTCTCAGAGATCAACTCTCCTGACTGCTTTGGCAACTGATGATTGGGTTAATTAGTGCTCTTTGCTTATTTTCACACTACAACTTAATTAACAGGCATTTCCTAGCGAATAAAAATGGATACTCTGTGACAGCTGCAATAATCAGCACCTCAATAATTATGCAAGTGCACCTGTTCAAGTCATGAAGAATGCCCTTTATAATCTCCACAAAAGGCTGCTGACCATAAAAAAAACAAAAAAACAATAAGATTCAGGGAAACCTTTGACGCAGCAGTATAGTGAAGCAGCTAGCATGATTATGATGAATTCATAAGACAACTGGAGACACTGGTTCAGCGGCAGGCCATTACTCTCCATAGATTCAGGCTGTCACTTTGATGATGAACACATCTGGTCTGTCCATCTCAGGAGGAGATAGCACCTCTAAAACTCTGCTGTCTCAATCCCATCAAGCACCCAGAGCTCATTATCGAGCCTGCTTAGTTCACCGACAGCCTGATTTGCAACAGGCAATTTCACTGGTACTGGACACGGTCACAGCAATATGTCCCCAGTGTGATAAATGAAAAGTGGTACATTTCCTGTTATAGCTAGTTGCATGAAACATACAAGTCTCATGCAGTTTCTTCAGCATAAAAAAGCCACGGATGCCACTCTCCTTTCTAACAGAATCCAAGGGGAACTGTAAAGAAAATGTCCTGCTTCCTTATTTATTGTGTTATGCACTTGTTTTGACCAGTACGGCTGGATGCAGTCAGCACGGAACTGTAGTCCTCCACAGCAGGAAGATGGAAGTGAGCGAACTTATTTTGCGAAAATCCAATCCAAGTCCATTATTCAAGGAGTTGTATCTTTACAATAGAAGGAAGCAAACTGTTGTGAAAATGAACCCTTCCGTATAAATTTTGTCTTTGCTTCTCTAATCAGCTGATATGGGTTTCTGCCTTTTCAGTTAATCAACCAGAATTTGCAACGATCGCTTATCAACCAATCAGATTGCTGCTGTCAAACTTAAACTTAAACTGTGCCCCATTCTTGTCATCAGGTTAGTATGGTGGATGTCTCTAAATACTGTGGTACCCGTGAGCCTCAGCCATTGTTACTATGGAGAAGAAGCCACACAGATGCGCAAATCAGAAACACAGAAAATTCAGAATGCTCTGTCACTGCAAATGGGGAAAAAAAGGACTTCACTGGATTTGCTGAATTCATGTAACTTTGATCCACAATCAATAATTTTAAGTGTGATTCTGGACTGACATGCTCACAGAGACAAGGAATTTCCCAATGGAATTATGAAAATGTTGCATTCACAGTCAGCTTGAGGGTCCATTTCAGACTCGAAAAAGAACGACATGGTATAACATGATGGTATCTAACAAATGCCCTCTCTATGCTGCAATGTTAATGAGTTTTCCAGGAGTGTGCACCGCCTGTTTCTATCTTTAGATCCACACCTTAGAGGCCACAGTCCCTTATCTCTGCAGCACGGTTGCATCACATGTCTCAAAAGCCATGAGATTAACACAAAGGACACAAAGAGTTACTGATAGGCTTCATGTAAGATTTGAGAATGGTGATTATTTTGTACAGGTTGGAATACAGCTGCAGTAATCGATCTAAATGCTAAAATCCTAAAATCCTAAATATAAATAAAATAGCTGAAAGCAAGCTATTATAGAATTCCACGGCAACCATTTCTATGTAATTTTTGTAGCCCCACATTTTTATTTTGAGCGCTAATTTCAACAGAAACAATGATATTAAGTCATCTAGAACAAACTGATTGACAAAGTCATGAAAAATTGGAATGATAGAATAAAGCACCTGCGAGATGTGACAAAAAGACCTCTGGGGTCTGCGGGTACCCCAGTCGGTAGCCAAGTAGCCATTAGTCCTGAAAGGGACAAGACAATCAGGAGGGTTTCTCTTATTGCAAGGTTTTCTATGTTGCATTTCAATAAATGTCAGTGAGCTGTATGATGCTTTGGATAAAAGCGTCTGCTAAATGACAAAATGTATGAAATACAAGAATGTAAGGTCTGAGCTATCAAAAAAGCTGTAAATCATTATCAGAGCTTTAAATCAGACATGTAAAAATACTTAAAATGCCAAATATGCATTGTGTACAGACATTATTACATTCATAAATACATAAATAAAATCATATTTCTTTGAAAAAAAGAAGCAGTGCTTAATTTTCAGACTGTAAATCTACTTCCTAAAACACCATACAATCTAAAAAAAAGACAAAAAGACAAGTACAAAAAAGATTTTAAAAGAGTCTGTGGGAGGCATTCTAGATCCCAATCTCAGTGTGTTCTACAGCCCTTTGAGGCAAATGTGATTTGTGATATTGGGCTATATAAATAAAACTGAATTGAATTTAATTAAATGCGTTAAAGTAATGTTTAGTTTTCAGCATAATAAATAAGCAGATATAAGGCAAAACAGTATGTTAGGATCGGAAAAGTTTTCCAGACATACATGTGCTGCGTCTTGTTTCTAAATAATTGCTTCGTAAGTATCTGTATTATTCCAAGCCAATTAGTGATCAAGCCAGGAAACTGTAAGCAAATCTGATGTCAGATGTGTGATGTACGAAGCTGTTGAATACTATTCCAAATGATGCCTCTGTAAATACAGCTAAACTCTCGCACATGACCATTTGTGGCCACTTGGAGATGGCTTTTTAGATAGACTGAAAAATGTACTAATTGTATTTGAGGACGATGTCCAAAAAAAAAAACACTGCAACAGATGCAAAATGTTTCTCCACTCCAGCGTGCACCAGGCTGAATATTCTGTATTCATATTTATTCTGTGACAGTCACAATTTCTGAATTTGTGAAGGAACAACTTCTGAAATACAGATATTAATGCAACTAGTACAATAGGGCAGAAGCGACTTATTAAAAAGCTCAATGAAGACTGTTTGAGAAAACCAGACATTTCATATACAATAATACTAAGATACACTTTGCTTTATGAAACACATTGACAAATTACTGCAGTATTTTTTAGCCATGGCTCTGGGGATGTCGGTCTGTCAGTCTGAAGGCCGTTCAGTTGGTCCGCCACTTTGGTCCTAACTGAAAAATCTTAAAAACCAATGGGTGGACTGCCATGAAAGTTTATTCAGATATTTGTGGTCCCCAGGTGATACATTGTAATCACTTTGGTGATCCCCTGACCTTTCCTTTGGATTGTCATGAAATTTAGTACAGACATTTGTGTTCCCCTCAGGATGAACTGTAATAAGTGTGATGATTCCCGACTTTTAACACGTGCCAGCAATATTACTAGTTTGTATTGTCCATTTTAAATTTTGAAATTTGAATTGGCTTCCTTCAAAATGCTGCATAATATTATTCATTACATTTGAATTACATCTGCCTGAGAAACATACCAAGAAAAACACTATTCCTCTCCTGTAATAGAATCTGCACGCAGCAATGGAAAAAGCTGATGCAAAGTGCTGTGGATCAGCAGTTGAGCACCAGCCCAATACAGAGCTGATTGTTCTGATAATCGTGTCTGAGCGGATTCTCTCGACACACACAAGAATCCTCCATTCCATCGTCAACAATCTGCAAACACTATGTTAAATGGTGAAGCAAACCTGGAGAGTCTGGGCCACAACACAAAGCTCAGTGTTTGTTTTGTGATATTGCCATTTTAGAGTAAGACATGCTGGGACTGATCCTCAACTAGGCCACAGCATTGATATGTGATTTATTTTTTGGGGTGGGGGTTCGCAATAGAGGATTATGCATTAACATATTTTTTTTTTGTTTGTTTTTATAATATTGTCCCCCTCAGCATCACTGAGGGGCATAACAACCTTGCTGCTATGAATGGGTAAAAAAAGTCTTCAGAATCAACAATGATTTGTACAGCATACTAAAACTCTAAAAGTAATCTGGGGATATGGGACTGCAGCCAGAAACGGAGAGTTCACTAAACCCCTCCTATATACTGCGATTGTCCAATCACAGGTTAGCAACCATAACTTGCAACAGACCTGTCAAGATTTCTCCACCTGTCAAAGCAGTGTGTTTGGGGCTTTAGGGAGAGACGTACTTCGTATCGATCCCCTTTCCATACCGAAAACAGAAGAGCAAAAATAAAAAGAATAGATAATAACAGTGTGTTTGTCTTTTCTAACATAAGCTGCAAACTGATCATTTGCAGCTAACTAGCTACAGTAGTAACTGAGGCTGTGTCCAAAATCACTCACTACATAGTGAGTTTGCCATTTTGTAGTGCTGTCGGAATGTATAGTGAGAATGATTGTACCCTATATAGGGGACTCAAAGTATCCCATAATGCATCCTGAAAAGTAGTGTACAACCGATGGTCACTAACCAAGTGATATGTGCCATCATGCATTACGCTGAAAGAAAAATTGATTTGAATGGTTAACACAGCGAGATTCTTTGCATGCTAACTAACTCACTTATAACTGGGCAATATTATCCTACACCAATCACACACATACACTCCAATTTGACTTTTAACATAGCCAAACTCTTTATCAAACATGGCTTAGCCGCCACTTTGAATCAGATTTCTTTTGTCTGTCCAAGCAGCCATTTTGGATAACCCCCCACAACACACACTTTCTTTGTTGTGTAGTTGAGTGCGTTCACTTCATATTGTGTGTTTTTACTTTATTTATATTTTAATAAATTCTTGTGTATAATTGTGCTGGTTTCTTTAATGTTGCGTGAGTGAATCATTTGCCATCCTCTTCTATGAAGAACTCCAAATCCTTCAACCTACTCGCGATTATTGGTAATTTTGCTCACAGTTATTCATGTAATTACTAATAGGAGTTCCAAATTAAAGGTGGTATGCGATTCTAATCCAATATGCCACTTTAAAGCTGTCCTTTCTGTGTGTGCTCCTGTTTGTTCAGGACTTTATTCACTGAAGTTATTATTTATGATTTTCTTTGAGAGCCATAATTAATGGATTGCACCTACACAAGTTGGTGCCCCTTTGACCATCCCGGCGTTACTGAAAGCCCCATTCAGGAAAAGTCACATTCACCCTGTGAGAGCCAAGGTGCCAGAGTTAAAGCTAACACTAGCACCTCTGTCCTGCTCTTTATTGGGGGAAGATACAATCCAGCAAATCCAGCCAAACTTGATACCTGAGATGGCGTTACATTTCCTCAAACTCATCGCTTATTCCTCATTCTCAAAGCCATTTGTATTGTAAAAGTGAAATATACTGTTTGCAAATACTAAGAAAGCAAAAATCAAATCCAAATGTATTTTTCTATAGTAAGCATGTGAAAGAGGTTAAATTAGATTAAAATTACTTTATTTATAATACTGCACAATAATACTTGGGCTAACTACCCTGCAACACAAGAACAATGCTGCTTCTTTATTCTCCTGTCTTGATGCATCATCAACTGGTCAGGATGCTGCTACAGCTTTCACCTTTTTAGCAGTATACCTTTTACAGGATTTTCACTTTAAAATGAGCTAGATAGCTACGGCAGGGAAAATATGCTAGAGATAGTCATCATTTCAGCAAGCCACATTGATGTGTGGTGGCTGGAAACAAGAAGCCTGTTTACTTCTGTGTGAAATCGAAGACCCAGTGTTCCAAAACATTTGAGTGGTAAATCTGCCACCAATATATATAGCCACGTATATATAGTTTCACAATTTTACCATGGTAAATATTTTCAATGGGTTCTATGTGATGGATAACTGCTATTTTGTATTGTAACTCCACTCATGTGACCTAACCGTTTGTGTGATGAACGGATTGTTATACTGAATACTTAACTGGGGATATGGCTTTTGCATTGGTTTGATAACTGGCTTTCTCAAGTTGCCACCTTGTTGTATAATGTTCTTTTTTTAGATTTTCTGTAAAGGTGTGGTGAAAAGTGGTTGGGAATGTTTGGATGGCCACAGTTCTGATTCTT
>CM022488.1:25191635-25366551 GCA_011952105.1 Coreoperca whiteheadi | reverse complement strand
CCACTGTCTCTAAGCTGTACAACATCGCTGGTCTCACCGCCGTCTTGTACATATATTCAGGAATGTAATAACTTGCCCAGTTTTCTTTGTAATTATGACTATGCTAAATGTGGCTAGGCTCAGCATGTCTAGACTGGCGTAAAAGACACAAGATAGATGTGGCTTTCATTCAAGAGTAGCACCTTAAACATTGTGATAAACACAGATTGACAAACCGACACTACTATACTGCTGCTGTGGCCGCATTCAATTCCAAAAGCCGCAGAGCCTTAGTTTTGGTGAGACGTAGTCTATCCTTAACAATTATGGAAGTGAAGACAGCTGAATAGCCTACCTTAAAACAAATATTTATGGACAGAAAATTGCATTTTTTTAATATACGCTTGGAACTAATATAGTTCAGACTTCTTTGAAACAGTCAGACTTTATGTAACCTGCAAGATTTTTGATTCATGTCATGTCATTATTGCTCTGATATGAATGTCATCCATGATTCCTTACTTGATGGATCCAGTGTACCACCTCAGCATACCCATCCCTCTACAGTAGCATTCCAAGGACTGATAGTGATTTCAGTCTCACAGACTTAAATAGAGCCATAAAACCTATTCAAGGAAAGATTATTTATTGGCTTCTCTGACTTTATTTTCTCAAATTCATTCTGCTGTGATTTTTCCCTAACCCTATATCTGACCATTCTGTAATTACCTCACAGTTTACACTATCTGATACTCCTACCAAGACTACAAAGGGACGCTTTAAGACCACCAACCAAAGAGCTGAATTCCAAATCCATAGGACCAGAAGAAATTAAATTGTTCTAAACCAAGTCACCTTCTTGCTCTGAGTTTGCAGACATGTGGAAAATATTCGAACATCACGGTTCTTAGCAGGAATGACTTACTGCTCCTAAAGAAATAAACACAGGTCAACATTAGATAGAGCTAAATGTGAATCTTTTTTACAATATCTAAAACTTCCCATATCTTGTGAGGCGCTTTGACAGGCTAGAATGGGAATACAGGAGGTTTTGGAACATTTTCAACTGGGTTCCAATTTCATTAAACTAACTCAGTTATTATGTAGCATATTACATAATCATTATTTCCATTAAACTCACAATTGGATCCTAGATCATTACCCCAACATGTTCTAGTTGTCAAACAGTTTAAGTACTTGGGGGTGGACATTTTTCCCTCATTAATTAGTATTTCTAATAAAAACCTTTAGGGCATTTCTAATAAAATTTAATCAGATCTCGATTGATGGTCTTACCTACCAAAGCACAAATGTCACTACAAACACATATGTCAATTGTTAAGATGGATATACTACTATGGATACATTTATTCTCCTCCATGTTACCTTCACAACCCCCAAATGATTACTGGGATAAAATGTACTCTTTGGTGTCTAAATTTACATTTGGTGGTAAATGGCGGCACATGAAACTGAAAACTCTCCAATGTTACAAATCAGAGGGTGGTCTTTTACTTCATAATTTTAAACATTATTTTTAGTCACTTGTCTTGATACCAATATTAGATTGGCCTAATACTGACTCTGTTGCTTGATGGAAACCTATAGAGACTAATTTAGCATACCCACATAGATTGGAAACTTTGATTTACTACAGCTTTGCTCCATGGTGAGTTTCCTTTTGACAGTATGGCGTCTTGCTGTGAAGGAATCTAATAGTACATAAAAATGGCATCTTAATAGCCCTATCTTTAATAACTATTCTCTTCTCACTGCGGGGTTCCCATTCTCATGCCCAGCCTGGAGTACTAAAGGTGTCCATATTTTTGCCAACACTTATAATGAGAACAGGCTCCACAACTTTAATGATTTGAGACTGTCTTAGAATTTAACAAGCTCATCCTTTTTTCTGTATTTCTAACTGCGATCGTCCATGAAAGCAGTTAGAGTGCAATGGAACACTCTACTTACCACCCATCCCTTTGCACTCCATTTTTGGACCACAAAGGATGAAAAAGAGGTTTGGTTTCTCAACTACAATATACTCACTTTTCCGGACTGCTTCCTATAAAGCCCTTTCCATTATACATGTATGGACTAAGGACCTGGATTGTTACATTGCAGAGAATCCACTTGACGGGGAGAAGATATGGTCTTCAGTTGTTGTTATATTCATAGGACTTACCTCACTCTGAGTAAGGGTTAACTCATGAAACGGTTATCATCTCCAAATTGCACATTGTGCCCGGATGGACTCACACAGGTTCTTACATGCATATGTATTGTGAATGCAAGGATGTGAGGCTTTTTTTGGGGTGAGGATTGTGCTACTCTATGATGTACCGCACGTAGCTGTGCCATGCTCTCCCACCATGATACTGTTAAATGATTCCGCCTCGTTACAATGAACATGTCTGAACAGACGTATTCGCCTGCCGAGCATCACTGCTGCCAAAAAGATGCCTCAAACCTCAACATACAGTTACAAAAGCTCAATGTCAAGACGACCGAGGCTCATGGGTATTGTAGTATTTAGAGCCATCCTCCATTCCAAACTGACAAAACATGATTTCTCAGAAAGAGCAGCAATATTAAAATCATGTCTTGAAAAAAAAGAATGTTAAGTCGTTTGTATGGTTCAAGGACTAATTCATAGATATAAGTGAAACTCCTATTTTTACCTCCTACAACAGAACATTCCGTAGCCAACTGGGTGGTAGATAGAGAGAAGATAAGCATTTTCGAACCAATTGAATATCTGTGAATGAAACTCCATGAAAATAGCATAAATCTTTTACAAAGGCTACTGATTTCCTCAAAATCTTCTCCCACAGTAAAAAGAGTTGATACTAAGTACACTTGGATCCATTTGGTCATATGAACATATTGAAACACAGATCCCGGACCCTTTGTAGTAAAACGACCCTATTAGACTGAGGATAATTTTGACAGCTCCTACTTGGGTCATGGTTTAGGGGCCTCATTTATAAACATTGCGTACACACAAAAGAAGGTGTACGCCAATCTCTACGAAATAATTGATATTTATAAAAAGCAAACTTGGAAAATGTGCGGTCCTTCACGCAAGCTCTGACCCAGGCGTACGCACAAAAACGGGTGAAATGAGAAACGGCAACGCCGTCGGCAGATGGAAGAGACACGTGAAAGTGTGTGAAACTGTAGACCGTTGTGTAAAAGAAATGGCAATACTGCCTCTCATAAATAACATGAAGACTTCACAAGTCTTACAATAAACAGCCTACAGGAACACCCGTTTGATCGATCCACAGTGTAAAACAAAGTAAATCAAATGGAAATTACAACAGAAATGTAAATTAACACACATTTGCAAAAAGAAAAGTGAAATATGTTCTGCAATAATATTTGCATGTTATGCAATTCATCCTCCTAATGAAATAATGTACAAAACTGATATTCTTGTCAATGTGTCTGTCTGGCGGAACAGATATAGATGCAATTAGATAGAAATATAGATAGATAGATAATTAGGGAGATATATAGATAGATAAATAGATAGATAGATGTATTAATTGTACACTGGGGAAAGTTGTTTTCATAGTAAAAATGCCTTCATCAGCTACGGAATCATGGTATTCATGCATATGCCTTTAGTTTGTTTTATTTTGGATAAATTAACGTATGACGTATGTCTCAACCATTCAGAAAGCTGCAAGAAATTACATTTGCACTGAACTCGTTCCCATTTCCACGTAGATTATAACCGACATCTGTAGCTCGTCAGATGCTACTAAATGGATGGAAATAAAATGCCCCATCACAAAGCGCATTGACGCACAATGGCTAATCTTGCGCTCCTAGAAGATGTGGCAAATGGAAGGATTCGGCGTGAACGCATCTTCAGACCTCTCATCAAGAGGGGTCCGCTCTGGTGTCCCCTTTCCCCCACCCGTGGCAGACACACTCTGGCGATGGAGCGCTTGAAGCTTTTTTGCCTCGACTTTGATGTCCGACCATTTCTTTTTTATTTCAGCCACGGTCCGAGGTTGTGAGCCTACAGCATTTACGTCGTCTACAACCTTTTGCCACACAAGTGCCTTTTTGTTATTAACAATGCCCACACTGTGCCCTCCAAACAACATGTTTCTCCTCTTTTCCACCTCGCCAACGATAACTTCTACTTCACATTGAGTGAAGTTACCTTTTTCTGATTTGCTCTCTGTGTTTGCCATGATTTCACAATCAATGAATATTAACTTGTGGGCGTTTCAGGGACTATTTATGGGCAACTATGGGCGTGACATGAAGCCGCAAAAGCTGCGCTACATTTAGAATTGATTGTGATTTATTAAGGGAAGATTGCGTAGGATGTGCGTGCGCACGGTTTTATAAATCCGAATATTTCTGTGCGTACACACGTCCTATGTTTCATCCGTACGCCACTTCTGACGCAAATCCTACTCAAAGTTTTATAAATGAGGCCCCAGGTCTCTGTTCCTCAGAACCAAGTGGATATGTGAAGACCTCTAATTTGGACAAATGGTACAGCTGCTTTCCTTATTATGAGCTTGTGCCTAAATTTGATCAGACTTTTTTGATAAATTATTCTGCAAACACAGACTCATGCAGTGCACGGCGCTTTTCTTTTCCCTCTACACTGATGTCATAGCAATACCTTGTCTGTCTGAAGTCTGTGCCATCATCATGCGCACATTGTCATAAAAGATCGCCAACGTAACATGACCAAGAAACCAGTTTTTTCTAGCAGACATGTCCTTCTCCCTTAACTTAATTAACAAAACAAGGTGTCTTGTTCATGGCATTCAAGTAATCAGAAAGTTGCAGAAAGCCAACAACAACACGGTTACCTAGGTGCATGTGAACACATTGTCATTTGCAGTGGTTACGAAGGAAATTAATTCTAAATACAGGTGCAGAACTAAATGTAAAGTGACCAATCGGAGACAATCAGGGAAAGTCAGAGAAAAATAAAAACCTTTCTCATCGGGACATTATAAAATCAGAAAAATGTGGTCTCAATAAGACAATGAGTTTGCTTTTTCACCGTCCACATTCTGGTCTACTTAAGTCTGTCTTCTGACAGAACGTTAACGCAGTAAATGTTGTGGTGGAAATTCAGTAGAACATAACAATGATTGTGAAAATGTAGGCCATTGATGACAATACTAATTAAACTGTATAAAAACGAGAACAGTATCAGTTAAAGTTTATTTCACACAAGATGTTTTGTATCATCACTGATCCTTATTCAAGTGCAATTATGCGGAACAGTAAGTGGGTGGTTTTTCTCACTTAAGGGACATGGTGACGGTCTGTTTTTCTTTAAATTCCAACAAAAAACCACAACCAACAATGAATTGATCCTACTAACAAGTATTTTGTGTGTGTACCCAAAGCCTGATATATCTTACCACACTGCCACACTGTTGCATTGAATTTATTTCCCTTGCTCACCATTGCAGGCGGGGGAAATATGCGAAACAGGAAAGCTCATAGTGAAACTGGGGCTCGTGATCAATCATTACGTCTGGAAGCATAAAAAGCGCTGGGGGTCGCACAGTGACACACGTGACATGAGCATGTCTCAGAGTTGTTGTGGATTGTTACATTTGCTCAAATGGAAGTGTGTCCGTTCTGTGAAACGAATGAGTGACAGACGACAACAACGCTTTCTGTTTAGATTGCCCCTTAGGCTAACCCCTGACCCGTGGTGGAACTTCTAAAAATAAGTGCACTGAGTGATAACAAACAGCTACTTCTGCACCTCCAACTCTGTGAAAGTCTGATACGATACAGACACTATCAAGAGTAAAAAAAAAACCCTTTTCATTGAAACACAGAGACTGAAACTTGCAATATTCCATGGAAAAACGGTGGTCAAAGCAGGTCAAGTGCAAAGTCTTAACACATTTTATTGTTATGTTTTAACTCATTTTAATACTTGTATATTTCATTGCCCACAGGGTTGTTGTATTATGTGTTTGTGACCTGTTCCTGTTTTATTCTCACAAATAAATAATTTCTTCTCACATTTCTAAAACTTGTGCTCTTGTGCTGGATCGTTCTTGGCTTTAATTCACTCCACAAATAATAGATAAAATATATCTTATCCACCGAGATATATCTCTATGCTGGTCACATCTCCATTTTAGTTCATGAACTGTAAACCTCCAGTATTTGCAGCCCCAGGCCAAACATCAGTGTCAGAATATATGCAACCAGAATATTAAGAGGTTCTCACCTGCTTGACATCATATCCAAGAAGAACAAAGTTCAGATCTGGAGAAACAGCAAACTTTGAGGCCTTAAAAGTTGCCTGTGGGTAGAACAAGAGATGGGTGAGATCTTTGTTTCACAACAAACCGGTTTTTTCATTCAACTTTCTAAAACTAAGAACACTTCAAAGAGAAACAATCTTTGTCTTGCAACCATCAGAAGCATTCTCACAAACTGAGATCAGTGTAAAAAGTAACCGTGACACCTTTGCAGGGTCAGAATAGCTGCTGAGGGCAAAGCGGATTGCCATTGTAACAATGCGGCATGTTGCTCATAAAATAAAATGTTGGGAAAAAAGTAAATCTGACATTATTTCTTTGAAATTATTTTTTTTTTTAACCTGATGTCACTGTGTTGATACTGGCATGTTGAACCACAAAGGAAATGAGTGAAATGATCTAAATGTGCTTTAAGAATTTCTCACGGTTGAAGAAAGACTGTAGCTAGCACTTACGAATGTTGTGTTTTTCAGCAGGAATTCTGTCTCGTTGCTGTGTGTGTTGACTTTCAATATGTCTCCATCCCAGCTCCGAAAGATGATTTCCTCATCTAAGACAGAAACAGGCATGCTCAAAGTACTGCATGTAATTGCATTTGTTTAAGAAATGTCTTCTTAAAAGGTTTGATATGGGGTTAATATTCCATTTTTGATTATTGTTTTTATGTATTGTTTTGTTTTTCTGTGAAAGCTTTAGAAACTTAATTTCAAATTCCAGAGTAAATGAGTACAAAGTCCTGTTTTTGCATGTTGGAGTAAACAGGCTTTTCATTTTTCCTTACCAATTTTCAAACCAACAAAATATAATTCAGTTTGCTGGAAAATTGTGATTTGTTGCATGTGAGAGGTCGCACATATGACATGAGAGGTCACACATGATGAGCAGTTTTGACTGGAGTCCCCTCCGTTAACTTTAAGGTATAAAGCAGCAGTGCATGTGTTTCCGTGGCAACCTCAGACACATGGATTTGCTATCATGTGGTGCTCAAAGTTTGCATTATTTATGTGCCACTTGATTTAATTTGCATATGATTGAAAAGCCCACACCATTGCTAGTGTCTGGACCTCCGTGTCAGAAGGCAGTAAATGTTTAGTTTATTTTATTTCGCTCAATTCAGTGTGTAATCCCCAACACCAATTTTACAAAATAAATAATACACTGTAACCCAAACAAAACTGTATTCATGGTTTTGGGATTAGTAATTTCCGATTTTATTTTTTATACTCACCTCTCCTCGTGTGTTTGGTACTTTGCTTCCTGCTTTTGTGTTTTTTCCCTTAAGTTAAACTTAAAACTTAATTTTCATATATACAATTATACACAGTACAAAGTCAAGTGAAATTCAACCTTTGCATTTAACCTATCCTAATTATTAGGAGCAGTAGGCAGCTGAAGTGCCCGTGGGCAATTTGGGGTTCAGTGTCTTGGCCATGGACACTTCTACATGTGGATGGGGGAAGCCGGGATTGAACCAACGACCTTCTGATTGCCCTCAGTGTATGTTCGTCCCATGTGTTAAGTGACTTTTTTGGATTTTTTTCCTTAGTTTCCCTAGACCTTGCTTGTTTTCTGGATTTGTGATTCTTGCTACCTCCCCCATTGAAATTGTTTGGCTATTTGGACTGCTTTTTCTGGATTAGTACTTTGCCTGCCTCACAATTCCGTAAGTTAGGTTTTGCTAAATAAATCACTGAACGTGTATGTTGTACAGATTGTAAAGCCCGTTGAGGCAAAATGTGATTTGTGATATAAGGCTATGTAAATAAAATTTAATTGACCTACACCAGCTCTGCCTCCTTGTCTGCGTGTGGGTCCTGTTTCCTTGTGTTTCCAGTTTCCCTGCTTGACCGACACTACAACAATACGGACTGACCAAACATGAACCCAGCAGACATCAAATCTCTCGCAGTAGCTTTCAGAAGTGTGCTCTATTGATGAGAGCCTGTGCTTTCCCATTGAGGGCTCCAATGACATTAAGTGCAGACTGTATGTATATTCGTTAATGGAAAGAGCAGTTTTGTCAAGACCCAGGCTTTTGGACATTCCGACCATGGCTGAGAATTTTGCTGTAATTTCCTACTTTAAGAAAAGCCTGCAGCCCTACCTGGATTCTTCCATTAACTGCTGGGCTTAGCATGGAGTCCACCAGCCACCTGTCAGCTTCTGAGTCAGCTACCTCCCAGCATGCAGGCCTACAGCCTTTACTGAGAAGCCTTCGAGGGGGAGGCGTGACTCCCGCCAACATCAGGTCTCTCCCCTTCCAAGCTTGTCGTCCTCACCACTGCCCAGCTCATCGGCCTCACCACTGCCCTTAATGGGTCAAGTCGGCCAAAAGAAATTCCTCTGCTGATCATATCTACATCGTACATCAAAGATCCTCGGGAGGGTATAAATAGGTCCAAAGTTACTCAGTACACACCAATCAAGAAAATGACTAGGTGACGGATAAACACCAGTGGTGCCCCTGAGAAGAGTATTTGACAAGAGAGGAAACTGCAACAACAAAAGACTCATTTTGGAGGACCTAAGACAATGAGATTGCACTTCAACTTTCAACAGTGGAAACAATGACGGGAGTGCCTGCAGTAATTCGAGTCTTATTCCAAACCAACAATACAATCCAGGGAGGCCTGAATTCTATTAATGCATATGACAGGCCTAAATCATTTCAAAGTCCCCATCTCATGTAAATGTCAATGAATAAGCTCTGAGGCATCAATCTCAGGCAAGAGGGATAGACTAGCAAACACTCACGACACTTTTGAGTATAATGACAGGAAAATAAATATGAAAGACAGATGGATTGCTTGTGTTCAACAGGCAAGGAAATTCTCAAAAGGGCCCTGTCATTCAGAAACCCTTACAACAACCCCCACCAAAACAAAAAAAGCACAATCCTTTTTGAATATTTTATACGACGTGCAGGTATCAAATCAATGGTTATATAAAACCTTTTACAGCAAAAGTAACTGGAAAATGGAGCGACTGTCCTCCTGCGTTGACAACTGTTCCATCAATAAAGGCTCAGAGGATAAAGGTGGCAAGCAATCTGAGATGTGATTAAAAGTGTCCCAGTTATTTAATGACTTGCCACTGTTTTGTAAGGCCAAGAATTAAAGGAAATCCCCTGTTATGCCACTGTTGACACTGTTACCCAACTGATAAATTACACACCTCTAGCCCTTGAAATGAATATTGTGGTTTGAAAAAAGAAATAGCTAAGTTTGACAGTCAAAACACAAGACATGATTTTCGTCATTGTCTTGACGTTGATTCAGAATTCAGGAAACGTTATAAGTTTACCCATTAACCACACACTTTAAAACCTAACTAAAAGTGTCCGTTTTTAGTCTGCTTTTAAAAGATGATACTGTTATATAAGTCCTTAGATCATGTGGTAGAGAATTCCAGAGAGTGGGGCCTAATGACTGAAGGCGCCAAAAGTTGATACTTGAGTAAATTAACTTAGTTACCAAACCTTAAAGCTAGAGTGCAGGACTTTTACATATAAATGAACTTAAAGGCATTTATGCCAACCAGCAATGATTGGTTTTGATTTGATATGTTTTGCTAGAGCGGAAGTGGGGAGCAACCCAAAGTCATGTAGAGAGCTCCAAGATCCACCATTGCTGTAAAAAAAAAAAAAAAAAAGATTGAAGAGAATGTTTGGTACAGAGCATTACTTATTATGATTGTTTAGTTTCATTTGCTTTGGCAACGTTGTATTGTAATACAGTCATGCCAATAAAGCCACTTGAATTGAAACTGAACAGGGATGATGCAACTGTCTCACTACATGGCTCTGGAGCAAGCTTAGCGACAGAGTATACTACAGCAATAGTCCAATAAAAGTTTTGGGTGCTCCAGATAAAATATTTTGAGTAGGCTATGTGGTTATTACGTTTACTCCTCCTAAACAATGGATTATTGTCTTGGAACTTTGGCAATGTCTCTGTATTTCTGTATCTATTTCTGAACAGAGCCTGGGGCCAGCTCACTCTAGGCACACATCATAAGCATGCGTTGACAGTGTTTGTGTAATTTCTCTCACTGCTAGAAGAGGGAGACAAAAGTCCCGCCTCCAGCTTTAACCATAGTGGCGTAAGATCATAAAACAGATCTCTTCTCTGACAGTGATTTGTAACAATTTTGGAATTGAGGCACAGACCAATGATGTTGTCCTGCTGATAGGGACATCAGATCAGAAAACACTTCTATGTGTAATTCTGGAGGGCAGTTACAATTACGTGTTTTGTCATTTCATTTGAAAAACTTGTTGGCAACTTACTAAAATTCCAAAAGCAAAAGGGAACAGTGCTTTATAAAAATTCTTTAAATTCTTTAAGCTGTATTAATTAAGTTTGTTGGCCACTTGGTGGCAGCAGAACAAGCTGTAAACACCACATTGATGTAATCATCTTATAAAGTACTCATGGAAAACATATTAGCATCGAAAGAAGTCCAACATCCACTCTCCTGTTTTCGTCCCCATCAATATCTGACAAAATTAGCTGGCTCTTTAGCTGCTAAATCCTCCACTATGATAGTCACTAACTTTGTCTGCCTGCTGTTTGGTGCAGGGCTGGTAATATACAGTGTGTCTCTCAGAGTTTGATGAAAACCGCTGCCTGCTACAGCTAAAAACAAGTTTGATGAGGGCGGAGTTTGCAGGCCATAAATCCAAAACAATAATCCAATATAGACTAAAGTGAGAGCTCTGTACATAGTCCCTTGACTGATTGTTAACACAAACAACACCCATTATTGCCGATTGTTGCTGATAGTGTATACTACGGTTGAAACACACTGGAATAATAATGATGCCAGTCATTCACTCATATAACGCTCTGCCATAGGTAAGCTGTGGGAAAATACCAGTTGGTTGGTGGCATGTTTCAAAAACTGTAACAAAAGTACTGATATTTAGAGGCCAAAAATCTGAGTCCCTGGCCACAAGCTGCTGAGTCATTGTATTGAACAATAGCCCTGTCAACACTTTGCAGACAAAATATGATTATTTTGTGCTTTGGAGCAGTACAAGTTTGACTTGTTGCACCTTTGTGATCCAAACAGACCTAGTAATGATGGAGCAGAGGCTCAAAGGGCAGCCAGACTCTCAAAGAGGAGCCTCTGGCCAAGTGTGTGTGTGTGTGTGTGTGTGTTTCAAGAACAAGTTGAGGCAACTGAAAACAAACCCTGATTGTCAGACTGTCACTGGCAACATTTTTAAAACAGAAACTGCTTAAATTATTGGTGTTAGAATAAAGATAAAGTAAAATCTGCTCCTGCATTTTCTGTTGGTCATGCACTTTCCATTTTTATGGTAATGTTTTCATTTGTTTTGGTTTGTCTTCTTCCTACATATTATCATTACGCACACTGATGTGACACCAGCAAATCAGTAACAGGATACTTTTGGACCCTGGACACTTAACATTTTAGTGTGGAGCAGCTGTCACACAGCTGGCATTAATACATAAATGGCACTGTGGTCCATGGAGAGGGGTGAGGTGTTGTCTGTGATGATGAAGCAGGTGTTCAAATGCACTCTAAGAGCGTCAGGTGTCTCTGTTGCTCTCAAATATACACCACAATCCAATAATTGAGCAGAGAGTCAAACGTAGGTCTGGTTACTAATACATGCAAAAGTTTCTGATAAACCCACTGTACATTACCTGACCAGCACCAAACAACAGACCAACTAGCTGGTGAATATAGAGGAGCATTTTGCAGCTGATGAGCCAGATATTTAAAAATACAGGCCACTTTTCTATGATCTTGTGAGACAGGCAGCATTTGAAAGGAGTAGGAAGATTTGCAATTTCGGGCTTACAGAAGGGGAAAACTGAGCGTGACTGAGAAGAGCCAACCACAGCACTCCTGTCAGAAGAAGGAAGAATCAAATAGCTTGACTGCACCAATACTAACAGCCTGACTTCAACCATTCACCAGAGAGCTGCAAAAAGAGGAGGACCCTTCCATTACGACAAGTGATTATTGATGTGTTATTCATGGTGTCTGCTGGAAAAAGTGTCTCTTGGATGAGGTTCTTAAGGGAAACAAAGATGATGATCAGTTAGATGGTGACAGAAACATCCTTCCTAGCATCCCTTTATGGTTTCATTTCCAATTGTTGACTGTGACCCAACTTGGGAACACAATGATGATATGGCTATTTGCACTCAGTGTTCATTGTGTGATGGAGTCAAATAAGTTATATTATTTTCCTTGTTAAATACTTGTAACTCCTCCTTTGTGCAAAGATGCCCCTGAGACAGTTCAGCACATAACAACAGGGTGTAAGATGCAGGCAGGAACAGCATACATGGAACGCCAGTGTCTGGCATAGTGTACAGGTACATCTGCCACGGGTATGGGCTGGAAGTCCCAAGGTCAAAATCCAAACCACCTCCTAAGGTGGTCGAGAATGACCGAGGTAAGATCCTGTTGAGCTTTCAGATCCACACTGACAAAGTGGTGATGGCTAACTAACCAGACATCGGGTTGATCAATAAACAGCAGAAGAAAGCAGTGGTGATATCTGAAGCAATCCCAAGCGACAGCAACTTCAAGAAGAAGGAACACGAGAAGCTCAGAAAATACCAAGGGCTGAAAGAGGAGCTAGAAAAGATTTGGAGAGTAAAAGCAACAGTAGTGCCAGTGGTAATCGGCGCACTGGGGGCTGTGACCCCCAACCTGGGAGAGTGGCTCCAGCAGATTCCAGGTACAACATCTGAAGTCTCTGTCCAGAAGAGTATAGTCCTAGGAAGCTACTATACTACGCAGAACCCTCAAACTCCCAGGCGCTTGGTAGAGGAACCAAGCTTGAGGATGATACATAACTCCCCATAGGGGGTGAGAAGGGGAATTTTATCTGTAAATATACATATATATATAGGTAAACCTAATTTTGTTGTAGGACCTCGCCTCGTGATAAACATTATAAAATCCTAATTTTTATATGAGCTAAGGCCTTTCTATTACTGTTTTCATCGTTTTTTTGGGACAGGAATGTCATTCTTCATGTGGGAGAACTCTCATTTTCTACAAAAACCGTTCATGCTGGATAACCTAAAGTTCAACATTACCTAAATTCTGAGACATTTACCAGCCACATTCATCTGTTCAATGCGGTCAGTTGGTCGGTAGACTGAAATATTTCAACAAGTATCGGATGGATTCCCAAGACATTTTTTTATGTTCATGTTCCCCAGAGAACTGATCCTACTCACTTCTATCTACAGTATGTCCCTGAAGAGTTAGCATGCTAGCACGCTAAACTAAGACGGTGAACATGGTTGACATAACACCTGCTAAATATCCGCTTGTTCAAATTGTCACTGTGACCCATGTTAGCAAGCTGATGTTAGCTGATGTTTAGCTCAAAGCACAGCTGCGCTTAAGTAGAGTCTCACAGATCTGCTAGCAGGTTTTAGGTTTTAGTCTCAGTTCCATGTTTGTACAGACTCATGTATTTAACTAAAGTTTATTGTAGTCCACAGCAAAAATTAAATACCTTTTTTCATTGTTTCATATGTTTTTCCAAATAAAAACATACACCTTTTTCATCCTCAAGTGTTGCAGTTGTAAATAACATAACCATACCTATCAGCCACATCAAACATACCTCAAGCATGGTTTTATTTACCATGACCACAGTCTTTCATTTCAATGTGATGTGGGATTTTGCAGGATCTTACAACATAAACCGCATACTTAATAAATGTGACAGAAAAGTTTTCATAGAATTTCAGAACTGTTTGCAGTGTTTGTGGCTATTTGATTTCAGGTTTCTGATGCACTTACCACTGATCCACTTTGCATCAGGATCATGTATTTGGAAGTTTCTTTGAAAGAGGTCATCCAGTGTCAACTGTGAACCAAAGGGTTTACCACCATCATCTACAGAAATAAAAAAAAACATTTTCGGCAACAATTAATGATAAACCAGTCAAAACAAAACCAAAAAATGAATTTTCAGTTTTTGTGAATTTGATAATAAGTCTTAAAATATAACTACAATGAAAAAATCACAGGGTAATTCAAAACCAGATATTAAATCAAATGTTTTTGCTCATACACACACAGGTTTAGGGCACTATCTTCAGGGGGACCCATCATTGACATAATGCATTCCCTACCCTCTTACCCTAAACCTAACCCATATCCTAACCCTAACATTAACCTAACACACAACGAAATTTTACAAAACTGTGAGTTCTACTGCTTCCAGCTTCTCCTGTTCCTGCTTTCCTGTTTTAATTATTTTAATCATTTTAATATTGTTTTATTAATTTTGAATTTTGACAAAACAAGTCACTTTGGGCTCTGGGTAATTGTGGCAGCATTTCTCACTATTTTATGATTTTTTACAAACAAAACAATCAGTTGATTAATGGACAAAAGAATCAGCAGATTAGTCCATAATGAAAATAATCATTACTTACTGCAGTCCGATACAAAAATTAGTTCCACCTCAACCAACTACAACAGTAAAATACTGCTTTTACATTAAAGCATGAGTAATAATAAGCTAATGATATAATATATAATCACAGGGGACATGTGTCTGCTTTGAGTACTTTATGACTCATTAAAAAAAAAGAACTTCTCAAACATCACTTATGACCCACTAGAAATGTGTGGCAGTGACTGTATTCTCAGAGACCCTGCCATCTGCCTGTACTTTCTTGTTTCTTCTTGTATGTCTTCTTATTTTCCTGTGTTCGGGACGTTTCTGGGGGTCAACCTTTGGGCTGTGGTGTGTGGCCGCATTTTACTGTTTACTGCATTTTACTGATTATACTTACATACTTTTACTTAAGTGATATTTTCAATGCAGGGTGTTTAGTTGTTAACAGAGTATTATGACAGTGTTAGTACATCTACTTAATCTGAATACTTCCTCCACCACTGGCAAAGTGTGATATGGACAAAACTGATGATGAACACAGGTATAACAAGTTGAAACTGATTAATCTGTAGGGAGCCTCACCTTTTGATAGCAAAACGATGGACAGTCCAATGAGTGAAAGTACCACCACAATAACCAGCAGGGAGATGCCAATGCCCTTCCAGTTTCTATCTGGTCCAATAGGTCCAATGTCCTACACAACAAGAGAAACAATTCATGTCAGTAATAATGAATCATGTCAATAATACCCCAATATAGCAAGTCAAAAGGTAAAAAGTGAGGAGAAAAGGGATTAATTAAGTAAGTAAATGCCTGTGGGGTATTAAAAGTGTCTTGCCCCAATACAACAAGCTGCTCAAGTTTCCTTGTGCAAGACTTAGCAAGATAATTAAGCCATTCGCGCAGGGGCTGACTGAGTTTGTGCTTTAATCTGAGGGCACAAGGAAGGCTCAACATCCCCCTTTGGGCATCAATAAAGTATATAAAACTAATTGTACCCACTGTGCTCTGTAAGCATGTGGAGTTAAAGTTGCTAAAGCAAAATAGTGTTTGTCTCTAGCACCCTGAAATTCACAATTCTGGGCTCCACCCAGGGAGATCGTGTGACGTTGGTCTGGTCCGGGATTCGAGCCCACGGATTCCTTGCTGGGGGCTGGGCAAGCTGGCCGCTCTGCCACCATGCACCCCCACCACTTTTCAGTTTGTGACAAATCAGAGCTGATTATTGTTTACTGTTTGATGATATCAAACTTTGTAAAAACTGAGCAGCAATTAAAAAGAAAACATTTTGAATTTTTGCACAGTTCCCCCAATAATTTCATAAAACTAGATTTTTTTTAATTAAAACTTCAGTTCTCACTTTTTTATCCACCACTTTCAATATAAAATCATTCAGTGCCAGTTTAACACGTTAAGGTCATGTCAATGTGTCTTCTTACTATCAAACCACTCAGTGTGGTGTTACTGAACATGACGACACCACAAAGACAGCAAAGCAAAGATTGTTACTCAGGAAGCTAAAATAAAAATACATTTTCCTCTACATAATTTCCATATGCAAAGAGTGCAGTGTGTGTAATGATCTCTGACTTGAGGTGATAGGAACTGACCATTTATAGCAAATGGTTTATAGAATTAGATTTGGTGGAAAAAGCAAAAAGGATTTGACTGGGAGACCTATCCTCTCTTAATAAACATACTGTAGGAACAAACATCTTCATTAAATCAACAATACCAAATGTACCACGTAAGGTGTGAGTTTGAGGGAGATGCAAACAATGTTGGTATTAGGGTATGAGCACATAAGTGTGTGGTTTGAGAGGTCTTGATGTCTGACTAATCTCCTAAACAATTTCTGGCATGTTCAAAATTTTGGTCGGCTGTCTTACAGTTGGAGCAGTTCCACAGTCTGAATTCCCACATGGCAGCTGTCAAAAGATCCTTTATGAACTGTGAAACTGTGGTCTTGACTGAGACTGTGCTGTGATATAGACTAAAACCAAACTTCGCTAAATACAGTAATGATTCCATTATTGTTACTTTCTGTTCATGGCTGAATTTCTTAAAGTAACTGCCATTCTCTATTTTTGTCAATGTTGCTGAGGTTGCAGTCGTCTTGTTTGATTAAATCTTTTTTTGGATTGTCAACAGACAAATCCAAACCGGGGTTCCATGCTCATGTTCAGTGTGGGCACCCAAGTCTTGGCCGGTCAATTGATCCGTACAGGAAGACAGATTAAATCATGTGTGCGTTAACATTATGTGCAAGATTAATAAAAACGCACGTCTGCTCAATTTAAGAGTGAGAATAATCAGGTTATAATGGCCGCGCTGTACACCTGCATGAATATGTTTGGGTGTTACTAGCCACACAGCTGCGACTGAGCCAATCACTGTGAAGCATGAAACAGATGATGCCAATCAGTGGCAACAGACTTTAAGTCAGCCCATACCAGCTCTTACAGTAATGCCGCCAAATCATCCAACTCATCCAACTTCCTCAGTAATCAATAGCATTCCTTAATCCCTGATGATGTCGATTGATAGTTGTGTTTTGTTGACTAGATGGCTTGAGTAGGTGTGTTTCCACCCACCTGTTTTTATGCGCATTTTCAATTTGTAGATTAAAAAAAGCCTGAGTGGAAACGCAGAACATTTGAAAAATATCTCGAAAATATTGCACAACGTTTTTATTCTTGGCTGAGGTGGAAAAGCTGGTATATCAATAAAAGCAAAATGCGACAAAGCGCAATGGTAACAGACTTTAGTGAATCAATCATGATGTACATGAAGCATTTGACTCAAACATTAAGTGAAGCTTCCACTCCACTGTAGAGGTGAAAAATTGGCACCTACAAAAACATCCGATCTGTCTGGAGCAATGATGAGACTGTAACGTTCCTTAAAATAATACATGAAACAAACATAAATGCCATATTTCCATCGGGTTTTCTACATTGTAGAATCCCTGCTTGGTGGGCATCCCCTAGAGCTGCTCAGTTGTCCTTCTGGATCCAACCTACATTTTGTCTTCATAATTGTATATACTATGATCTTCTGTTGTGAATCTATTCTGTACACACATCTATTCCAAGTCTATCCGTCCTGGGAGAGGGATCCCCCCTCTGTTGCTCTTCCTGATGTTTCTTCCAATTTTTTAAAGGGGTTATATTTGGGTATTTTTTTCTTATTCTAATCGAGCGTTCAGGCAAATTGGGATTTGTGATATTGGGCAATATAAATAAAGTGTAATTGTTTCTCACCGTTTGAGGTTTGACTGGTGCTCATTTTCTTACTTTCATCTTGCTGTGCCCTCTTCTTCTGCAAAGGTTTAATGGCCCTGATTGAAAAATTTACTAGACAACCCAACTCCTAATATTCGCATAGCGGTAGTAGTGGTAGTATTGAAAACATTGTCTTTTCTGCCGACTTTCTCGAAATTTGGTTGACTTTGCACTACGTTTGGATGGAAACCTAGCTATTGGCAATACTTCCTCAGTTTTGATGTCCCACAGACGCCAATGCTGTATGTCTAAAATTAATGACAATAATTGCAAAATCTATTTTTTCCCCCAATATTCTTACGTTATTTAAGCTAAATATCTGGAGAATAATTTCTAATATCTTGAAAAAGTATGTGCAAGTCCAGTTTGCCCCAATTTGGGTTTGCATAATTGATAATGGTGATGCATTACGGAAAAGACCATGGAGCATTGTTAACAGACTAAACAAGGAAATATTTCTCCATTAATATGGGCTATGAATGAACACATTTACATTTGTTTTGTTTGCCAAAAAGTCTTTCACAGAGAAAGAAATGTATGTTATCCTACATACAGTAGTGACGTTTGACCTGGAAAGTAAGACCTAGAACCTACTCAAATCTGAAACTTGATATGACTTGATATGGGAGATAAGAAGGCTTCACTTGTTCTTGGTGATACTTAGCGTTTTCCATACAATTCAGTAAACCGGCTTCTTGGAACAAACCCAGAGGGATGTGGAGTCGTAGCTGTTCTTACTGTGTTGAACTTGATGAAAGAACAGAACAATTCTCTGAAGACCAGGCCCATTTTTGGACGTATCTCAAACTCTTTATCTTCCTGACATCAATTATGCAGCCTTATTTCATTTGCAGTGACAGAGCAGTGTTATAAATAAATCGGTCTCGCTTACAGAGCCCCAAGCTACTGAAAAACCTGTCTGTATTTATGGATCTATTTGCTTTCCAAGTCTTTTCATTGGGAGGATGATTCAAAGAAAAAATATCCTGGAGTCTAGCCAACTCTATACCACCCCCCCCAGTTCTACTCTACAACTTTAGCCTTACATCTGAAACTAATATACCAACCCCTGCCCAAAATTAATTATACCTTCTTAAACACAATGTATCCAAAAGAAACACTAGATTTAGGCAATACAACACTTATAAACTACTTTTTTATTTTATGCTCAAAGGTTTGTGATTTTGAAAAGTAGCACACCTTATTTTCATTTATCTATTAGTTATTTGTAACATAGGTATTATTTAAGAATACAGTAGGTATTCTACATATGTGAACGTCTATGTCTCATTAGATTTAACAAAAAAAGGCCTTTATGGCTTTGCATCTCCTTTCCAGTGGGACATGACAACGCAAAGTCTGTGATGATTATATCACTGGTATTTGTAACATAGAATTGGTCAACATTATGAATACATTAAAACCATCACTACACCATTCAAAAAAGTGGATAGAGTTTTAGGAGAAATCTCTTTGACTGGACAAACGTAATCTTTTTATCTTTTCCACACCTGATAAGCCAGCGTGCCATTGCCTTTGAAGCAAAAGCTGCATCAGACAATAAAATGTGTGTGCTGTTGGTCTTGGCCAAGTCATGGTGTTACTGTTTGTCAGCACCATGCTAGAGGGCTTCTTGGTTACAAAGCACCACTATCCAATAGATACCAAATACAATGATTCTGTATCTCACCTGCTAACCTGTCAAGAGAGGCAAAGCATTTCCTCTATGAAATCCAAGAAACAAGTGCACCCGCTATTTCTGACACTTTCTTTGTGAGAGCCCCATGTGATTTTACTTCTAGAGAAATGCACTCAACTATCTGTAGCATTGTGCCAGGTGTGGTTTTGGTGATACACAGTTGCAGAAATTGAACTGCACAGAAAAAAGGCCATAAAGTGTACTGTGTTATAGAGCAGCTAATCTTTTTAGAAGAAAAAGTACAAGAAGATTCTTCATTGGCACATACGCAATCATACACAATACAAAGTCTAGTGAAATTCAATCTCTGCATTTGACCCATTCTAATTATTAGGAACAGTAGGCAGCCGCAGCACCCGGGGGAGCAATTTGGGGTTCAGTGTCTTGCCCAAGGACACTTTGATCTCACATCTCTGCCCTAATCTCCATCTGAAATCAAGCCTTCGTCCCTACTGTGCTTTTGGATTCTTTAAGGGTGGAACCAGCGTACAAAAAACTGACATTCAAACACTTTGTCTAATCACTGTTGACAGTTGGCAGATCAGTACAATTCAGCAAGAACATACACAGGGAATGTTGTGGATAACAGAGATCTAAGGAAAACATGCCAACAACCAAACCAGCCGGGACACAGAAACATTGAAACTGAATAAACAATGGTCACCTCTGTTTAACTCCACTCTGTGACACAGAAGCAACATACATCAGAAATGCGAAATGGCAGCCAGTATTTATCACACTATGATTCCCTGTATGTCCTTCAGGTCTAGATCTTGAAAGCTGCGGGTTTGCTCACTGTGCTCACTGTCTTTCAGACCAGTTAGCTCTGCTAAATCTGAAGCAGGACTGCTGGCACAGTTCAGCATATGTGCAATACACAGGAAAAAAGCCATATTGACACAAAATGTAAAATGCACAGCTATGGATAATTAATCATAAAATGTTATGTTTTCTCATGTTATTCTTTCATATTCCTTAGATTATATGGTGATATTTTTAGTGGAACAACAATTCATCTTAAAGGTAATCTACCACATTTTTGCGGTGTAATAAAACACAATGCTAACCATACAGCATTGTGCCTAACCTGGTTGTTAACAGTAACAAGTTAAACAAGCTTGCAGCTGTTTCTACAAGAACACTCCTCAGGATACAAGTACACAAACACACAAGAACATTGTGGAGGTGGGCATGGTTAGCTGTCAATGGCAAAAGAAGAGGTGGGGGAGGGGCTCAGGTGAACTGTGTGTCACAGCTGGCTCTTGTTGACCACTTGTCCTCTCACCTTTATATTTAGTAGCGTGCTGGACCTGAGGACACACACACACCAGAACCACGCCAGTCAGACGGAGGGACTGGGTGTTTTGTCCCCTGAACAAAGAGAAACGTCTGGACTAGCGCAGCAGCCGGGCAAACAGTGGCGCCAAGAGTACAGACGTGCGAAACATTAAGTGTTATCGTGTGCGTGAGTGATAGAATAAAAGACTATATTAGCCTCAAGCGGTGTCCCGGTGCCTGTCTTCACGCCAAGGAACCCACGGTAGCTGGCTATGAACATATAGGCCTATGGAAAAATCCCCGGATAAAACCAGAGCAGATCTTGTCAAGAATTCCTTTGACATACCAGGAACTCAATTCCCAACATTCAACCCTTTGCAAAGAGAACGAATCACAAGAGTTTAGGGTTATTACTTTGGCAATGGATGATTGTAATGTAACCGTTGGTCAGCCGCTAAATTTCACAAACCCAACTGCGTGTCCAGTTTCTGCCATGTTCTTCTTAATTCAAACAGCTGTACATTTCTTTTGTAATTTCGTGCAACATTTTTGAGAATAGCAGAACCAGGTATATGATTATGCTGCATAATCAATCCTAATTCATCCAGCACATATTTGATATTCCTCTCGCACACTTGTTTGTTCTCAGACCTTATTATCTTTAGATCTTTGTGCTAGTGTGACAGCTTGCACTTGGGATAGTGCTCAGCCTTGTCAGTGGTAAGAGTATTTATCACTGTCATACTCCTTCACCCAGGAGACCAGTGCGAACCCTCTCTGCTCCAGCTCTTTATTCACCACTTCTCAGATGGAGAAAACTGCTTTTTCCCCCACACTGTGTAACTGTTACTACCTGAATGTTCTGAGCTGATGACAAATGGAGGCAGAAGGTGATTTGGGGCAAAGCCACACCTGCTGGCAGCAGAAAAAAGTGTGGTTTTAGTAGTACTGAGTGACTTAGATATTAATAAAATCCTGATGCATGACTTAAAAAAAATCCTCAGTAGCTGCTGTTATTTATCATTGTTTTACAATTTAAGGTCAGTAGATAGAAAAGTTTTAAAAGAGTGTTTTAATTGTGCTTGGCTCCAGAGGCCGTTATGTGGGTATAGCGCGACACATTGCAACGAGAAGTACCCCTAGTGTGAGAAGCAACAATGCATGCCTAAAGCTTTTGGCAATGAAAGTGGATGGCACAAATTTGATGTCAAGCGGGGCTGATTCCCTCTTGACCCGCTACGATTTGATTGGCTATTTGTCAAATACTGTTGTCGTCATTTGCTCGCAGTTGGCAGAAGTTATTTTTATTTTAAAGAAGCTAGCAACTGCTGTCACCATGAACAATGGGGATTATCTTCAAAAGCACAAATTTTAAAGTTTGTCTTTTAAAGAAAAACGTGAGATTAAATGCCCCAGTGTCCACCAGCCACTGTATTTAGTTAGAAACCAAACCGCTAATTAAAAAAATCATAGATGTAACATGGAGTGCTTCTCCAGGAAAGATGGCTAGCTGATATCTTGTCAGAGAAGACGCTTTTCTTGCTCCCTGTGTGTTATGTTATTCAGATGGTCACGAAACAGGCTTTCGGGATCTCAAGCATCTTTCTGAGAGGATTACCAAACATGAGAGAAGAGTCACCGAGACAAAGCTGTTTTATTGCGCTTGCTTGGCAGAGTAATCATTATCTACCTAAATTGACAGTGCATAAAAACTGAGAATTGAGCAGCATAACAGCAAATTGAGCAGAACATATACAGTATGTGCTCATTCAGATTATCATCTGCGTTAAACTGTAGAAAATGTGAAGTAGCACATTTAGTCAAATCCTTTCCTGGTTTTGCATTTGTCCAAAGTAGTTGTTGCCCCACATTTATTTCACCTAAAAACGACACTGATGACAAAGACAGTTTGACACATGATATATGTACAAATGCATAACTTTTTCAATTAAAAATGCATTCCTATGCAGCAACGAGTTAACTTTTTAAGGGAATTTGCTTCTTTTTTTTTAAAAAAAACAAGGGGAAAATAATCTTCAATGAACTGTGGAAGATATGCTGTCCCAAAAGTGTTGCAATGCAAACACTGCCAAGTTCAGAGGGAAAAACTGCATGTAGTTGTTTAAAAAATAGTATGGTTGGTTTAACAAAAATCACCTTAAGATATGGTAACATCCTTGAAACATAAAGAACTCTACATATAAAACTTCAGCATTTTTACAAAGCAGGCAGAGGGCTACAGAAGTGCAAAAGCTGGGAAGTGCCTTGAAAGATTGATGGGTTAAAAGCCAGGGCATGAAGTAAATACCCTCATGAGTCCTTTTCTGTGAGCTTCAAAATAAGTTTTTGTCTGTATGTCAGCCTCCACTGGTGCGGGGTTTGAGCGTCTGACAGCATACAGTAGCTCTACACTACATGCTTCGCTATTGCCTATGGCATGGCCGAGCCGACCAGCCACAATGTTCAGTCCTCTTACCAGAGCTGTAAGGTTTGTGAGAGAAAGTCTATCCTTCAAAGGACATTTTTTCCAATTTTCAGTCTTCTCAAACTAGGGGTTTTCAAAGTCTGACACTGTGGGACCCCCTCAAACAAAATCGAGACAACTGCACAAATGTTAAAATAGCGTACCTTCCTCCATGAGCTGAGCCACTGACACTGCTGCTGCTGCTGCTGATGTTGTTAAGCAGGCCAAATCATGCACCAAGAAAGACACATTTTACACTAAGACACATAATCATGCTCTTCACCAGTACAACTGTGAAAATGAAAACACGAAAATGAAGTTAGACTTAAAGTTAAACCGACTTTGATACCACGAGAACGTTCTTGCTACTACTTGGCACATGACAGCATTGTCAGTGTAAGAAATGGAGTGGTAAACACAGAATACAGAAAGCACACATACTATACTGTAGGTATATAAGCTTTTCACTCTATGTGAAGAGCATACAATATACAATTCATTACCCCCTATTAACTACTCATTCAAAAATGTTGTAAATTAAGATGAACCTAATATCCTTTTTTGAATTTGACCTGGGACCAACTCAGCTTGATTTCCAATCTAAAGTGGTTTTGGCCTCATGGATATTAAACTATTTTAAATATTTAATATAATATTTAACCTGACTGATTTCAGTATGCTCATTTGTTGACAATGACAAGGTAAAGAAATGGAGTGTATGCTGTGCCTCAATTCAATATTTTACTGAGCACTTTGGCAGATGGGAATAACTTTTACATGATGAATTGGCAGAGCAAAATATTCTAATAAACATCCCAAAGGATGAATTTGAGAGATAATATATCACCTAGCTTTGGGAGTGGAGCTGGGGCTGCTTGACATTTCTGTCATATAAAAGCAGGGAGGAGGAATGCTGTGCTTCAGCGGTTATTCAGGACACTGAATATTAAGAGAAAGCATGAGTGGGAGATGTCCTTTGGTTGCATAAAAAGGCTTGCAAGGTTGGTCTATGAACGCTGTAATCTCTGCAAACAACCTAAGGAGATATAGCAGTCTGGTACAGACAAAACCGCATTCATTACTCATCTTAGACAGAAACAGGGTCATCTTATGCATTCAGGTAAGTTCAAAGTTCTTAATCTGAAGCTGCAATATTATTAAAAGGTCCAGTATGTATCATTTAGGAGCAGCTATCTGACAAATAGAATATGATAGTCATAATTATGTTTTCATTATAGCGTAATGCCCTGAAAATAAGAATTTCTGTGGTTTAATTTCCTAAGAATTAACCGTTTTTATGTACGGACGTCGCCAGCAGGGTGAACAGGCTGTGGCTGGGGTGGGTACTGTCCTTTAGTATCTTTTAGGATCCTTGATGTTATCAATGTTATCAATAGGACCTTTAATAACAACTCTAGATCAACTACACAAAATTCAATCCAACTTCTTTTTTTATTATAAACAAGGAGATGACTTTGCTCTGTATATTCAACCGTAGGTCAAACATGTGTCTCTTGGAAAACAACAGGATAAACTGGAAGGCAAAATATCAACGATTAAGGAAATATCGCTTAAGCCTTTAAATTAAGCCTTTATTATAGTGGCTAAATAATTAAAACAGGCAACATGTGTCGACCACTGACAACAGACAACAAAAACGATATATATCTATCTTTGTTGATATGTTTTCTTATATCTTGGAGTGCCAGGATTGCCTTCCAGTTTGTCCTCTTTTTTTTATTATGCAGGAGAATCAATTACTTGAATAAACTACGATATTTAAATTGATCAGATAGGAATGCTTTCATGCCAAAAACTATTTTGCTTTGTTAGAAACCTTTTACACGGCTCTTAATGTTTTTCTGACTCCAAAAACGAGTCTATCCCCAGAAGCCCCGTGTTAAAATGCCCAACTTTACAGAAGACATAAACATGTTTACAGCTTGCTAAAAAAAGGGTTTTGTTCTCTGTAGCTAATTTCCCACTTCATGACAACTGTAAGGGGGTTATGCAAGTTATGCAAAAATAAGGACATGAGCGCTTTGAGTGACAGGTGGGTGCCCTATCAGGTGGCTAGCCACTAGGTTATTCATCACCCAGGCTTCATTCAGCCCGCCTCAGCTCCACCTATTTGCCCATTTTTGGATTAGCCAGAGACGGGGACTGCCAAGATGACGACGCCCGGAGCTGCCGGGTGCCGCAGCTTAATTTATTAAAATAATAAATAATGTCCAAATAGTCCAAGTAATGCATTATTACCCATGCTAAAAACTGCAGTGCCCAGCTGTTTTAGCAAATCACTTCTTATTTTAAAGCTATATGTCTCAGTCTACATGACTGAGTGTGCTTTGTCGCAAAATTAAGTGATGAACTGAGAGAATTTATGAACAAAGTCATGCGTCTGATCACCTTTGTCAGGGGAACATCAAGAATCTTTCATCTTCAGCTGCAAGGGAAAGAGAAAACATAGTTTCTCTGGAGACCTTAGAAACTTCACTTGTTCCATGCAGAGATGGCACTTCAGTGCACTGAGAAAAAGGCAAGCGGGGCAAGCGGGTCATCCTTTTGTGACAGAAGTAATAAAAACTTTCATCAAATAATTGATGGACAACTTGTCCTTGAAATTTCAAGATTAAAAAGTTCCAGTAGATGTTATCACTTACGTGCATGACCCTCTCAAGGTCTAATCTCTATAAACAGATATCTGCATAAGAATGCATAATCTGTAGGCAAGGGCCAAGATTTTGGTATCAGAAGCATTCTCGTTTTTGTTTGTAGTCCGAATGCACTCTGAATAGTATTGACCATTCACATTTGAACGGGCTTTAGTTACACGCAGGCAAACAATCCGTGTGGAGACCAAAAGAGGCGGAAATGCAATATCAAAAACACATCGGCTAGCGTCTAACCACGATCTGCTTTCAAATCGCCGTGGCAATCGAGACTTGGTCGGCTGAATTTCAGTCATCAAGCCAAATCACACATGCTTTCAGCAGCGCAGAGTCCTGAAAGCATTTTGGATAGCTTGTTGGGAAGAGTACAGTACAATTAAGAGACCTGTACTATGTGTGCTAACAATGTTTGGAGCAACGTACACCTCCGACGCAGGCAAGAAACCGACTGTCACTAGACTCACTGAACGACTGTGTGTGAATCAAAACTTCAGGAAATACTTTATTTAAATGAAGAGGGTTATATTATTTTTCACATTTCCACCCTGGATCAGAATGAGGTAGAGCGGCCTCTCTTTGCATGCCTCTCTTCACGCAGAGGTATTTAATATTGTGAGATAAGCATTCATATTAATCGGAGATGACACACGACTTGTATTTCTATAGCTATCTACAGCAGATTTCTAAAAAAACATGTTCATGTTTTGATGCAAACTGTCAAAGGAAAAACTGTAGCTTTGGGGGCCAGATGTTTTTGTTGGAAGGCCAGATTGAGACCACGGGCCACTATTTGCTGACCACTGCTGTAAATGATACAGTATATTAATAAAAGGACATTGGGGATCGCAGCTTGAACTTCAGAACTATAGACATTTCCACCTCTCCTAAATTATCCAAAATGTTTGCTTGAAGTGTAAAAAAATAAAATAAAAATTAAAGTAACGGTGTGATCTGAGTTTTTTTTACTGTGTCAAGATAAAAAGTGCAAAGTCCCAGGGGTTTTCTTCATGATATAGTCTATCTGAGGCATTTCAACACACATTGGAGCCACCGAAGCAGGAGATATAAGGCTGGAGGAATGCATCACATTAGCACTGGAGGCTATGAGCATGGTTGGAGTGCTGCTTGCTCTCCATGTTTCTGAGTGTGTTATCGAGCAGACGCAGCTTGCCTGTTTCACAAAGCGGTGTGTGTGTGTGTGTGTGTGTGTGTGTGTGTGTGTGTGTGTCTGTGTGTGTGTGTGTCTGTGTGTGAGGGACCATATGGGAATTTGGGAGTTGAAGTGCATGACAGTAATACAACAACATTTAAAAAGTTTTTTTTTTTTCCACTCTCACTGTCCTGCTTCCCTTCCACTGTGGTGGGGGATGTTCAGGGGTTCTTTAATTTCAGTAAATCTTAATTCGTGCAAGCTTACAATTAAAAGGCCAAGCTCCATATTAATACTGCAGAGGTGTGACTCAGACTCATGTTGTGAATCTGATGAATTTAGAGTCAACTTGTAATAAAAAGATTAGCGACTTGACTGACTTTAACACCGATCGTTTGTGAGGTTAAAGAAGCATAACTCTGTAACATCACTCTAGTACTTGTGTGGACTGCATGTTTTTTATAGTTCAACAAGACCGACAGACTCTCTAATGAATCGATTTAGCTACTTCACATCAATTCCAGTTGTCGGCATCTTGCGGTTCAACTTTCTTTCATGTCATGCCGATATTTTAGGCTTATCAACTTAGTATTTCTGAATCAGGGCTAGTATGAAGAGCGGTTAGCTTGTGAAAAATAAAGTGTGTCCACTAAAAACTGTAGATTTACTTGTGTTCTTTTAGTTATGTAACATTTTACTGCAGGACTTCTACTTGTAATGGAGAATTATACTTTTGCTTAAGTAAATATGAATACTTGCCCCACCACTGCTCGTGACCTGCAAAACAATGATTATGTCCCACCTTTGCTAATACTAATTCAGAGGCCTGCAGAGAGCAAAGATCTTCCCCACAAATGAGATGTTTAACATTAATATCTTCACCTCTACCTGTAACATATCATTGTTTTTTACCTGTAACATTTCATAGATAGACTTATCACTTTCACCTATAGCCAAAGTTCATGTCCAATAGTCAACACTGACCACTGCTAGTGCATTCCAGGCTCCACTGTGCACAATCCAGAACATTAAGGAATGAAAACCCTCAGCCAGATTTAATGAATTAATCTGAGAGGTTATAACAAAGTGAGTTTTCATGCACAGAGGGGTTCTCCAGACTCATTTGCAGAGGTGAGCACAGCAAAATTGGGGTCAGGAAAAAGGTAGTGATGTTATCAGCCAATTCATCTCCTTTCAATGAGCTTTTTAATTAAAATAAAGAAAAGTCAGTTAAAAGGTAGTCTTCCCATTCTGGATACTTGCTGAAAAAGGAAAGGATTGCCATTTTAGTGGAAGGCAATACATTGATTTGTCTGCAGTCTTACAATTAGTACAATTTGCTTTTTGAAAATAAGGTCAGCCAGACATTTTATCAGTGAGGAGGATTTTGCCAGGCGTTTGGATTAATATCGTGCTTGCTGTTTGCGTTTTCCTGCTTCAGTATAGCCTTGGTACAGTGTGGTAAAATAATGTAAGAATTCTTCAGCCTGTAGGGTAAAGATTTATAAAATAAGTTCAATAGTTTCTTAAAGAGTTTGGTTGTTTTCATTCAAAGCAGCAGTTAAGCCGGATCACTTTATTTGGAGGTGAAACGGAAAGTGAGTGAATCTCATTGTACAGAAAATCTGCGTGGGCACACAACTACAGTAAGTACGGAAAGGTGAACGCTGCACCAGTCAGCAAACTGTGACAGATGTTCACAACAGATAGTTTGGGGAATAATTTTACCATTGGCCTTCATTTTTTATCTCAAAATAGTTCATTTAAATCATTTTTCATTAAATCATTGTCAACAAATGATGGCCAAACCTACAACAGTGAGAGTCAAGCTGTAACAAACCAGAATGATCCTTTAACACATGAAGGGGTGTGTAGTAAGATTGTGGTACTGCTGCAATGTGGCTATTGTCAATATAACGTTACAGTTATTTTAGCACAATCTTGAGTATGCTCCTTTTACAGCATTTAATACAACTACTTGCATTGACCTAAACCAAAACAGAAAATTTGGATTTGTTCACACACACACACTCAGTATATTTTTTATTATTATCATTATTATTAGTATATATGCACGTCAGACATTCAACCTATTTAATTGTCACGTGACGTGTTAATCTGTGTCAATTGAGGCAACTGAAAATGTTATAGAAATACGTGTCAGGAACTCAGATGATTAAATAGAAACAAAGCTGAATCATACAAGTACTATCTGTGGTCAAAACTAAGAGGTGTATAATTAATTTTATATGTGGTTCATCAAGATACACACTATCCACATAATGTACAAGTGAATAGTAATAAGTGACTATACAACATTTTGAATTAGGCTACTCACATATCCCCCAACTCATCCGACAACCTTGTTGTTTGTTTACTTTGAGAACATGCTCTAGCTTTGGAATAAGGTGTTAGGTTAATTACCTTGCTCCAGATGTTGGAGAGAATCATTATTACCATAGAGACATTCAGGTCTTGACTTTAAAAATGTCCCCTATAGTAGGGCAGAGACACTATTTATCAAACTTGCCAACAATAGAAGTGCCATTTTAACCTTGAGCAATCACCAGATGAACCAGCATATGACATTTTAGTCCTTGATATCATGTTCAGATATTTTTGCGGACCTATTCCGGGAAAAGCCTTGTCCAATCAGATGAAAACGTTCATGATAAGGTAACCAAATGTTGCATTCCTCAATCTGCGTATATCTTCTCTCAGACGTGTGATCACACATCAGTGATCATCGAGGGTTCTAGGAACAATGAATCAAAAAGTCATTATAGGTCATGTTGGAAGGCAATGACAAAACTAATTATTTTGTCACTAAGGGTTGGGGATTGTTCTTTCAGAGCTATGTCCAGTTTCAAAATACATTCATAAATATATTCATTTTTTACAAGTGACAATGTGGACTTTCAGTTAAGATTGTTTTGTTAACTGCTGTTTCCACATTCAAGAATAAACTGCCATTGTACCTGAAGTCACTTGCCCAACACAAAAATAAAATAATAAATAATTAGCACATGGGTGGTAGAGCTGAAGCAGACCAGGAGAACTGACCTCACATTCTCAACAAGAACATGTCACCTGTTCTTTGGCTGTGGTTTGTTTCAGTTTATTAGAAAAATAAAAAATAAAAAAATAGAACAGTGTACGAAAGAAACTCTGTACCTTCTTCCTTATGGAAATTAAAATACAGCCAGGATTGAACTGTACTCTGAGGGCTTGGACATTACCCCTGGGCGGCACACCTTGTTAACAAAGGTTATTCTATTAGCTAGATGGTGCATTTTGCTTCAGCTGGACTAAAGAAAAGTCCCCAACTGTATAGCAGTGGTACAGAGAAATATATATGGTTTTCTCAATGGAAAATGTAACTGCTACTTTAAAGGGAGATGATAAGACATATTATGATACCTGGCAACCAGTCACAGCTCATCTACTAAGTGAAATACAAAGGGGTAAACAAATTATCCAGGAGGATCCTACAATACAAAACTAAATCAAATGAAATTAATTTATACCTGCTTGTCGCTAAGGATTGTTTTCACTGTCCATTTATCTGCTGATTATTTTTCCAATTGACTAATTTATTGTTTGGTCCATAGGATGTCGGAAAGGTGGTGAAGAATATCTGTTGTGCTTTACAGTTCGGCGGCGGTGGCGGTGTTTTGGCCTTAATGCTGTACTACCATTACTTGTTTTCAAACTAAACACTTTAAAAATATGTTACTTTATTCACAAACACTACCTGCTGCTAAAAGAGTAATAGTTTACATATTGTCTTGCACTACCTTAGAGTGTACACTGTCCTTTTTCAGTAAGTCTTTGTCTTGTCCTGTCCCATACTCTATATTTATTTTGCACTACAGTCTTCGTCTCATGCACTATTATGTTATGCACAGATTTGTTCAGTTTATTACGTTTTGTATCACGTATTTATGTCTTACAATGTTTAGTATCCACTTGTTTAACTACTGCACCATAGGCTCCTGGGAAATGGCATTTCACCCCAAATATATGCTTGTATGTTTCTGTTTATGATATATCTCCACATTTACAACATTACAACACACACACACACACACATCACTGTAAATCAGCCAAACATGTTTTAATGGAAGTAAAGCAACATTACATTCAATTATAGTATTATGAAATGAAACCTTATCATTGGCTAAAAGAAAGGTTTTAAAGAGCTTTTATATAAAACAATATAGGGGGGAAATGAGCAGTAAAAACTCATTACAGCAAAACAAATAGCACACATACAGTAGTGGTAGCAGCAGACTCACAATGTTCAAGCTTCCTTAAAGAGGATTTAGTATTAAAAAGATATTGGTATATTTGGAGAATGAGGACACAGACTATTACGAGGAAGCAATATAACTGCTGTGTTTGGAAAAGACACGGCTGGAAATAATTTTTCCAAGAGAAACATTAATACTGTTCCCATTCATCTCCTCACCAAATAACACTGAGCTGGCAAGCAAACACCTTTTTGTTCCAGCTTTAATTCTACCTTTCAACAGTGTGACGGCACTAAAAGTCTGTCAGAACCAAAGTAGCATTCCACAAACATAATAATGAGTTTGTTACCATGTTGTCCAGCGGTGCGTTTAACCGGCATATATTGTATGCTGTCTCTCCTCACCATCTGCTGTCATGAGGGTAATTATGCAAGAGTGGACCTTTTGCAGAGTGGCACGGAGATAAGATAGGATACTGTACCTGACAGGGAGGAAAACGATGCACCACCACCTCGCCGTGCGGCACATCTCATTATCCTGGCCACCCTGTCGACAGCTGGATGATAATTAATCTTCATTGAGCCACTGGGTTGTCTGGCTGACAGGGTAAATGATTGGGGCGGTAGTGAGGGTGGATAACAATGTCCTCCGATGTGGCGTTAAAGTGGGATTCAGTGATGTTTAATAGCAGGTTGAGGGAACACTAGTCGTGGCTTACAGGAGGTAAAGAGCAGATCAACAACAATGGGCACAGTGGTTTGAATCCCACGGCATTACATCAGTATGAACGTTTTAAACATGTTGCAATAGCGTGCAGTAAATCAACATTAAGGTAGAGCACTTTAATTTAATGTAAAGTATAAATCTGCCTCCAGTGACTCACCACTGCTGAGTTTTCTATCTAAAAAGGAAAAAAAAGAGTAGGCATGGCAACCCACACATTTGATTTAAATATCAAATAATTTATACCAACCTCAGTCTCCCCCGACAAAAAGATTCGAGGATTTGTTTACATCCTGGCAGTAGCCAGAGGGTGATCAGTTCACCAAATCGATTGTAACTCCTTTTGAGCTCATCAGTTTATTGCATTGCAAAACAGCCTGGAGAAAAACAATTTATTCCACCAGTAATGGCATGCATGCATGCGTATAATGTGATTTCTGCACAACTCATATCCACTGATGCTTTCAGACAGTTTAAAAAAAATCCTTCAATGGAAGGTTTGAACTACATTCTTATTTAGAGTGCCGAATGCATGCATGTATGTCTAGCCTAAAAGTCTGTGTAGGTAACAAACAAAAATATACAGTTTACAGTCATACACTTTTATCTATGACGTTGTAGGAACCCCTTTAGCGTGATTTCTGGAGGTGCCTTTCTAGAAGTAGTTTAAAGCGCGCGAAGAGGCTACATTGGGAGGATGTCGGGGTGGTTGCATGACTCAAATACAGCATTATCAACCAGGAGACCGCTGTTTGAGTCCCATGAGAACCAATAGTCAATGTTGACTTATTTTTACATACACATACGAGTAAAGTTATGTAGCATATGTAATGTAGCGTATGTAATGCAGAAACCTCTTTGTCACCAAATTCCAGCCTCCAGACACAAGGACTCGAGGCGAGTGTTTTAAGAAGCGCAAAAGGGACGAACTGTTTATGGCTTTGCAAAATTCCTCTGGGATGTGAATCAACATTCTTTCTTGGCTTTCTCAGGATTTGTAAACTGACTTAACATTCCATTTCTCAATAGTAAAAGTGTCTCTCTGACACCGTCCAGACCTGAAACAGAGACTCTCTCTCTCTTGGAGTTCGGTGTTTTGCCATGCTAACAATATTAACAACAGAGCTGGGGACGGTCAAGACTCTTGACAAGGAAAATCAAACAGCAAAAAAATCAAGGGATTACAAATACTGGAGTCTTAAGGACAAAGATCTCCCCAGATGTGACATAAATCTTGGAATGCATTCCTGACATAATTCAGGATGTTTACTTGAAGTACAGTCCAACTAAGATATCTGTACGATGTATAACAAATGAGTTACTCATTCATGAATTTAACACCTTGTTTACCATGTGACCACACTGCCATCTAGTGACCATGGATAATGGGTTTCTGTAACATTAAGGATGCAATTAAAATTCTTGTAAGAATGTCACTTATTATAGTGTGTGATCAAACTAAGTGTTGTTTAGCCACTGCTCACCTATTAGCAGTATTAGAAATTATGTTTTGATAGTTAAAGTGGTTAGGAATGTCATGTAAACTGACTGAATGATGTTCTAAAATATGATTTCTGCATATGCCTTTTGGAACGTTTTACAAAATGTTTTATGCAAAACATCACATACAGTTTGATATTAGAATAGTGATAAGGACATATGTGACAATTGCGGGTAAAATATGAAATTAAATATAACCCAAAAGTAGAGGAAACTAGGGAGCCCCCTAGAGGTCACGGCAAGAATGTTTTGATGGCTACTTTTGAATTCCATCGCAATATTTTGTTTTCTCTCTCAATACTTTTGTTCTTCCATTCCTTCTGAGCCATATGTCTATTTCCACTCAGCTGCTCCCAGAGCAATACCCCTGTATATCAGCTCATTGAATTTTACTTTGAACTGGACATTAAGTATGCTGATATGGTACTACTGCTCAATAGGCATGCATGGTTATGTAATTAGGGAAAGTAAACTCAAACAAATTCTTAGATCAAGAGGTCTCTCCAGATGAAAGCAGTACGGTAATCTGCAGGATGCTGTCGGCTTCATGCGTGAACAGTTACTGTACTCTGTACTGCACTGCACCCCAGAGGGGCTTCACTGAGGAATAGGGGACGTCTCCAGAGGCGGAATTAAAGATGTGAATCTACCTCATGAAGCTAATGTGCTGTATTTATATGAGTCAAAAAAGGAACAAACGAGAAGGGGACTGAAATGCTGCAAGCGGAGTCTGGGGTTCTGTCACAGAAAGAGCAGAAAGCATTGAACCGCTTCCAGAGAAACATCAGGAATGCAGACCAACAGAAGCTGGAAAGCTTTTGGTGATTTTGCACAGGGTCTTCTGTTCTTTGCACAAAACAAACTAAAGTAACCTTCAATGCTGAAACAGGTTTTGGTAGAAGGCTTGTTGCTCCAAGTGTGGAGCAATAATTGATGTTCCTTATACATACAGCTCCTACCCAGAAGTTTGAAAATGTTCTATTTTATAACTTATTTGGAATGGACATCATATAGAGGCGAGGTGAACATTAAAAAAAAGCTGAATGCATTAACTTGAGAATCTCCTCACTACCTTACATTCCAAATAGACATATGCCTCAGAAGGAATAGAACAAGAAAAGTATATTGCGAGGGAATGCAAAAGTAGTTCTCAGAAAAATTCTCCCCGTGACCTTTAGGGGGCTCAGTTGGAAATCACGTTTTCTCCTCAGAACAAAGACAAGGAGAGGCACATGCAAGTTGACGTGAAAGTCCGCTTCTCTGCCTCCAATTCACGCCTGTGCCTAATGGTGGATACAACCATTAGATCTCCTTTTGTCCACTCTTCGGTTTTTGCTGTCCATTCCTAATGCGCTCCGAACTGCTGCTTCTCTTTCATCTGTTCTCTGCAGATTTATTTTTTTCTCCACAATACACTCCCATAAACAGATGCATGAGTCCCATGTTTTACCTGTAAGACTCATGTTTTATTGCCTTTGTTCATCATCTGTGATGTGAAAACATCCAATTTCCACACAGTAAAAGACACAAAGTGTGCATTCTGGTCATAGGTCAGTTACAAAATTGTAGCGCACCGCGGAGTGTTACAACCCTGGCTCAAGGGAAGCAATTTAAAGGAAGAAACGGAGTTGAATAAACCAAGCTGTGAGTTTACTGAGCAAATAAAAAGAACAAAGGAGCAAATCAAGTGGCGTGGGGAGAACGCTCCTGCAGAGCCTGCTGGATGGGAGAGCGGCTGAAAGAGTGCTGCTAGGTGGAGGAGGGGCTTTTAAGCCCTGCAGAGCAGGTGCCATGCATTAGCAGTTAGGGCTGGTAGGCCACACCCGCACCCCTGGTTCACCTTCAACTCAACAGAACAGACAGTCAGACAAAACAATTTCCTGGGGCTGCTGACAGCCAAAGAGTCAATCGCACTGGACGGTAGTAGAGCAGGGCTGAACCTGTGTCACTGTGTTGGTCTGAATCTGGTGATTATTCACTGTAATTCAGTGCAATTATCGGGTTTATCAGTAACGTGTACGTAACTACAGCGCAGACTGAAGTCTCTGCTAACAGTGAGAAGCAGGGTGACTGATGCCTGGGTGATGAATGGGTGCGACACGGGTCGAACACGAGTGGACCTGCGTCACACCTGCATCTGCTGTCTGAAAGAGGTAAAAATGAGGTGCGACTCAGCGATCATTCGAATCATCATATTTAGAGAGCAGCCCTAATTACTTAGGGTAATTCATAGTGTCATGCTACACAGTAAAGCATGCATAGAGCTACACAGTATGCACATTATCTTGTCATCTCTGTGGTAATGCGGTGTGTGCGTTCTGATTTGATACACATAGCCCCAGGACTTATATTTGGTCATCAACACAACTCCGATATGGCAATATTGATTTGATTGCACCTTGAGGAACTTATGGTAACCTTATTGCTGTTTAACAAAAGGCAATTCACAGACTGGCTTGGTTTATTCACCACGGAGCAGGGAAGAGAGGTGCTTCTGGGACGCGCTGCGGCGCTCCTGGTGGGATCACAAGCATTGTCTAAAATGGCCACAATCAGCTACAGCGGAAGTCCGGGGTAATGGCTTCCATCTAAATATCCATTAAGCCATTTTTCTATCCCCAAAAAATGCACAGCAAGGTTTAAGTGACTTAAGTAATGTTCATTTAGCAGGTTACACATGGTTTGAGGTCCAGCGTAGTCCAGTTGATAAATGAAAGGCAACTTGTTTGTGTGTGTGTGCTAAATACAACCTAATACGCTATGGCGTGGCAACCAAAAGTAAGGACAATAAAAAAAACTTCCAAATGAACTAGTAACTTAATTAAACCAGTTGAAAAAATATTTTGCTCTTGGCGTCCTGAAGCTGCATGTGCTGTGCACAGCTGGTACTCGAGACCACGATGCCATCAACAGGTGCCAATTTATCAACATACAGATGCTATGGCTCGCCACATGGGGCACACATACCAACCACACAGTCTAACAGAATAATTATTTGTATTTAACTTGTCGTTTTAATATTTGGCTCCTACAATCCCAGTGATGTTATTCAGAAGTGTTTGACAAGATGCCTCTTTGTCATCTGGGAGAACAAAAATTAGCCCAGCAGGCCTTTAAATGCTTAAGAGATGACTATCCACAAGCAAGCCAAAACAATCCACATTACTTTGAAGAAGTAGAAAATCTGAGCCAAAGCTGTTCAACATGCTTCATTAAATCCAAAGAGAAATGTTAAAGTGTTGACACGTTCCCGGAGATGCCATTAACCAGAATGCATACCCTTGCTACTTTTGACCGAACTTGAAATTTAAATCAGAGTACTCTTTCAAATGCCAGCCAATAGGGCGGACACACAAAGTATTCTGCAGGTCACTGGAAGTGCGTAAGTACTACGACGAGGCAACCATCTTAAAAGGCTGTAAAATCATCCTCTTAAACGAAAAAGCATCCTGCATTTTTAAACTATCCATGGCTCAAGCTATAGCTTTGCATTAGATTGTCAGTAATGAAGTATCTTGTTCACGGTCCTCAACATGCAGTGCACCCACACACATTAAACATATTCTCAGGCTCATCTTTTCTGTGTTCAGCATTCATTGTGGACAAATGTAGGTAGGTCATTTCAATATCCTCTGTTGTATAAATAATAACATTAGAATTCAGTAATAATCTGTCATCTGTCATTCTGTCAAAAAAACGGGGGCTCATGTGCATACTGTGAACACCTGCATATTTGTAATCTGCTTCACAGGGTGAGGCAAAATCAAATTAAGCCTACTCGTTCTCATCCCAGGGCATCATATAGCGATGTTTTGTCACGCCCTCGGCGTCTCCTACAGACACACATGGTACCCTTTAGCATCCGTAGGAAACCCCTTCAGGAACTACTTGGTTAGGTAGTAGGAAGTCACGTGACGTATGTGACGGGAAAACAGCTCAATGTTAACTTTTGGTTTTACACGAAACACGAACCCCAGTCTCCTAGGTGAAGGTCCTGTGTTTGTTTGTTTGCTTGTGCCATCCATCCAGAACGGACTGGCCCCTCTATATACTACATCACTACGTCACCTGACGGTCACAGCCCTGTGCCCTGACGGCGTCTCCTACAGATGCAAAAGGAGTTTGCACTATATGACGCCGTTGGAATAAGAACGGGGTGATTAAGCACAATGCCCTTGTTGATTTATCCAGTGAATGAAAGTTATGCCTTCTGTACTGTAGTCAGACATCATCAAACTTTGCTTCTCCAAACGTCATATTAAGGGTGACAAATTATCCTCTACTAGTGCTTTCTACATTTTAAGCAGTTACTAAGGCAGCTCAATCAACAATACATCTATGACAAAGTTATTTGCGTAAAGTAAATGGCACCAGGAACATACCATTCAATTTCTTTGAAGGGAAATCTTAAGTTGCTAACTATACAGATGACTGATGACATAATCAAAGGTTAGGTAAATAATAGAAAGATACATTTTATTATTATAAGAAACTAGAAAGATTCAATGTAAGTGAGATTATTCATAAGAGAACATTTCAACTTTTCGTCAATCCTAAATGCCAAAATAAGTATTCACGTTTTCATCTTCACGTAGCACAAATTTTAACCCAGTCTTTTGCATTTAGTCATTTAGCAGACGCTTTTATCCAAAGCCACTTACATATGAGAACATTCCCAAACCGAAGGCGCAGCCTCGGGAGCATTTTTGGGGTTCAGTATCTTGCGCAAGGATACTTCGACTCATGGCTGGGGGATCGAGCTGCTGACCTTCCAAGTGGCAGTCAACCGTTCTGCCACCAAGCCACAGCCACCCAATGGCGTTTTCTGGTTTCAGGTTTTCTTATGCTGAAATTGAAAATGCACGTAAAAACTGGTGGATGGAGATAAACCTATAGACAAGAGAGCATATCCTGATCAGCCATTTCTATTGCTATGATTTGGTTAAGTTTAGGCAACAAGGAGTGTCTCGGTAGCTTGCCTGGTAGAGCGCACGCCCCATGTACAGGGCTGAGTCCTTACCGCAGCACTCTGGGTTTGAGTCCAGCCTTTGCTGCATGTCATCCCTGCTTTCTCTCTCTCCCACATTTCTTGGCTCTCATCAGCTGTTCCTATCAATTAAAGGCAAAAAACCCGAAAAAATAATCGTACAAAAACTTAGGCAACTAAAACCTAGCAGACCCTGATATTTTTTCAGACATTTAATGCCTTTATGACTGAATCGACAGTAGAGAGATAACAGGAAATGAGCGGAGAAAGACATGGGAAATAACAAGCAACAGCAGTCGCTAGCCAGACTCAAACCAGGCACGTTGCAGTTCACGGTTGGTAACTTAATAACCTCCTGACCACCAGGGCGTCCCATCATTGGCCACAATTGAATGTTGGCAGGATGTCTACTTCTCCCTCAAGCTTTTTTTTTTCTTCTTCACATAACTTTTTCTGTCTTAAAGACTGTCTGAAAATGTTGTTTTACACATTACTCATGCTGTCTAGTCCTTCTCTACGACGGCAGGCCTTTTGCACTCCCTTCGAGTGTGGCCATTCGTAACAGATATAAACACTTTGCTCTTAAACGCTGTTTAACGACACATTCTATGAGCTAGTTTGTTTAAAGCATACTGTTCCCTTAAGTGTTTTTAGCAGTATAACAACGTTACGTCTCACTACTCCTGCTTCTGAGACAGAACATTGCACATCAGTAACACTCAAACATTGGTCGCATTTGAATAAATGACCAGCGCTGTTGTATTTCTCATGAGGACAGTCACAAAGAAGACACTGTGCTCTAGCATACCTCTCTCTATCTTCACTTTTCTAATGAGAGCAGTCTTTCGCCGAGTCACCGCTAGTGTCCGTCAGTCTAAATTGTTGCCTTTCCTGTGGCCCCTTTTGCTGTGATTGTTGGAATAATAATTTGAGAGTATATGATGCTGGCAGTACTGCAACGGACAATCATCATTAACACAATTGCTCATAGAGCCACTGGGGCCAGCTCCATTTCTTTCAAGGCCATAAAAGCTTTCATCTTTTGTATGAACCATTGTCATGCATGGGCTCCATTTCATGTTGTGACCGTTGGCTCTAGGGCTACGCATACAAATACGATTTTGTCTTTACCATTTCCATCGTTTCTACCGTGATTTGCCACGATGAATTCCTGATCATACGCTATTTCATTCCTTCAGCTGTATGTCATGGGCAAGCCTTCACCACCTCCAGCAGCTGTGCCTACACCACCTACAACCACTCATGTGGCATGAGTCAGGAAAAGTACAATAATATAATCCAAATACACAAAAAAACACAAAAAAAGCACACAAAACATCACTACCAGGCCTGTCAAATTATTTAAAGCTGCGTTAATAGTCACTGATTTTATAATAGCACGTTTTAGCGTCTTTTTTTATATTTAGTCTCACCACTCTCAGCCAGCTGTTTTCAGCTTAAAAGCTCTCATCTCAACAACCCGTAAGCTACCTGCACAGCACCAATTAGATAGACAAAGTTAGTGACTAGCAAATAAGAGAAAGTTAACAACTAAATAGCAATTGCTACATGCTTGTAAAATTCCAGAGCCAGACATTTTATCAGTAGACCAAAACAGAAAGACTGTCTGAAAGGAGCGAGAACATTGGACTTAAATTCATCATATGGGCAAAGGTCCAAATGAAAACTTGCGCCGAGTCTGCTGGCAACAGTGTCTCTAGAAATTACATCTGTATACTACCCATTTACAGATATGTTCTGAAAAACAGGTAATGCCATAATAAGGAAACTTTTTTAATTGCAATTGTTTATCTGATTGAAACGTATCTATCATATTTTTCACATAATTGTTTTCCTGCAATATCCCCTCGTATCAACAAAAACATCGTTAAAATTTGTGTGGTTTAGACTGCAACCACACGTTGGCACATCGCATGCTCCCCGTGCACCCCACCACCTGCCAAAGTTTTCACTGATCACGGTTGATTTTGTTTTGATGATTGCAAGCGTCACGCGCTTTTCACATGTTGATATTTTATATTTTACTTTTATAGTGTCCTGTACTAATTTGTCCATAGGCCAGTTGCTCCGTTATGGCTGGAAGGTTTGGACTGCATTCACACAGCCTCTGTAGCATCAACAAAATAAAACGACTCTGTGCTCAGTAGCTTGAAGAAAGTACATTTCTTAACTCGGCTAGCTACACTGTCAAATAGTTTTGCTGACATAACACCATATGGGACGTTATCAGCAGGCAATTTGAGCGGGGATAGGGGGGGATGTCATTCTCCTTACAAATGGGGCACTCTCATTGGGCCATCCCCTCTGTTAAAAATAAACTAATTACTGACTAGTCATTATGAAAGTATGTTCGACAAAAAATGTACCTAAGTGTAACTGTAATGTTGTGGTTTTATTGGCTAAATTACAAAAAAAATGCATGCATAAATTCGTTAAGCAAGAAATCGCATCAACATATTGTAAATCTTGCATAAGGATCATAATGCAACAGGTGCAGCGGCCTCTAACAACATTTAAATTAACTAACTCATCAATCTATCCCTGAATTCTATTAGAAAATATTGTTGAAATAAAATGGAACAATATTGACAATGTTGTGTGTACAGCTTCTTGCACTGCTCCCAGTGGACAGAAGAGTCAATTAATGCTGATTTAATATTATTAATATTATCAGTAGTAATAAAATGTTTACCATTAATTAAATTAATACTTTAAACACTGCTTTTACAGTGACATTTACGTGACACTACAACAGGCCATTTGATAAACTTGGGACGTGTTTCTCTCTGAACGTTGGTGTAATTAAGCTGGCATCTATCACGTTAAGAAAATCCTTTTTAACTTCTTCAGTTGTCTCAAAGAACCCAAGCTGTGCGCAAAGCTGATGAAACTTAGTAACAAGAAACAACGCCTTATATGCACAAAATCACAGAGATACACTTTAAAATGCAAAGCTTTTCTCTGGACGGGACTTAAATTATGGACAGACAAGCAAAAATCACTGACCATATAATATTAAAGTCATCCAACCTCTCCTACAGAAATAAATCCCATCCAAATGGGGCTTTAGAGTGGTACAAAACAGCAGAAAATCACAGGCAAAATGGAAAAACTGATATTACTTTGAACTTGTGTTTTGATTAGCCAGTTGATGATCAAGTATGATAATCTTTTGAATAATCACCGCAGTGTGTGACAAGAAAATCTTGGTTTTCAGGTGTATTCCGGTCAGTCAAGAGCCTCTAATCCAAACTTAACACATGCAGAATGTGTGCCAGCTATTGAAAGTTTGAAAGTGCAACTCAATATTCCATCAGCTGCACGGAGAATTGTAAAGAACTAGTATTCTCAAAGTAGCAGGGGTAATTCTCTCTGGTTGCAACTTGTGACAGAATACAATTAGATCTACTATTAATGACTCTACAGAACAGCTCTCGATTTGTGAGGAATTGTAAACCCCCACAGCTCATCCCTCCATTTTATTATACGAAATCGTTCAGAGGTTGACCTAAAAGGCAAATATCCACTCCTGTGAGATGCTTGGTTATTTATGAGTAGACACATTGCAAAATAATGTTTATCTTACAGAGTGAAACGGATGCATTAAAATCCCCCGAGTTTACCTCATCCGAAGCACTTGTGATATGCAGCATGTCTGACTCTATGAGCTGTAAAATACGTGATTTATTTGCTATGATTCAAGAGAATCACTTTAATGGTGGCTTAAGATGGTAATGATGATCATGTCTGTTTTAAATGCATGTAAACTGTGTTTCAGTAAAAGTTTACAATTTTATTTGAATGATTGTATGACAAAAATAAAGGGGAGATATATGTACTCTGTGTACTTGGTGTCTGCAGTGGGTCATTGAGAATCTGTTTTGGATTTTTATTTTAAGTCTAAGATATTTAAAAAATCTATTTCTGCCATCAGTAGTTAAAACAAAAATAACATTTTTTATTGTATTTTTTACGTTTTGGGCACGCATTAGCACATAAGGTTCAAACTTGACTACACCAATGATAGACTTCGTTCTTTTCCACTACTAACTACTTATAGTTACTGGTCTGTGGAACGAGAGTTATTGTCAATAGACTGACTGTCAACTTATATGTAACATACCTGAACCCATCTGTCATTGCAGATGTTAACAGTAAAGGAGAAACTTGTCATAATGCTCAGAGTCAACAACCCTGAACCTTTCACTTATTCCAGAAAATGTCTGATCATGTATCTCTGTGAATAAGGCTGTGATGTTGAAGCAGCTGTATTACATTATCAACGTCAAATTGTGTCATTGCCCACGCAGAATTCATCGTCATCGCTGTGTTTTCTGAAAACAATGTCTCAAAATGTCGTACTTAGAATTAATAGGCTGCTGAGCAACACTGCAATCCTCCATGAAAACAGACTAATTTGCTTTGTTTTGCATCAGTATTTTAATCTGACTGAATTAGTTCGGGAGAGGAGTTTATAGAATACACTGTCACCCAATGTGTTAGATAATGTAAATGGGGAAAACATTATTTGACTAGATACAGCAGTGTGTTCACGTGCCATTTGCAGAACTGCTTACTAGGAAACGATCTTATTTCACTGATGAACACGGGAAGGTTTAGTGACACGGCAATAAAATCCAGTGAATATTGGTCATGGTTGTAGTAACAGCTGCACAGACTATTTCTGATGTCTTAATTGCATGAACAATCTGGTTATGTTTCTGAGGCTTACACTTTGCTGTGCAATTCTTGTAAAATAGCATGGGAGCAATTTACTAGGTGCTTAGGACTGCATTACATTTCATGCTTTGATTTATCTCTGGGGATAGCGCTTAGGTCTATCTCAGACTCAGGGATACAATTAAGTGTGTGGGAGGTAGTGTTTGGAGCACAGATTAGTGTAGAAACTACCGTGTTATGCTTTCGAGAAATTATTATACCCCAGAATTATCAGGAGAGTGTCATATAAAAACTTAAATGGGGGTAAGACGGGGGGGCACAGACTCAGAAGGGCTGGTAATCAACCTGTGAATAAGGCCAAATGCATAATGCAAAAAATGGAAACAATGTTTAATATGCGTAAAGCTTAAAACGTTTTGTACACTAAGGGGACGAAGAACTCCCAGACAAGTAGAGAATTGTGTGGACCTGAGTCACAATGTTGTTGTGGCTAATGTGCTTGTGAACAGTTGCCTTTTAACACATCGAGCCGACATGGAGCAACATTAGCATTCGTTCAGAGACCTAATTCTGTCCACCTGACGCATCTAAGTCCAATATTCACTGTCCTTTAAGCTCTGTTTTGGCTTCCTCCAACCTGGGCTGAACATTTAATTGTTTTTATATCAATTTGGCATGGATGATGTGTCTCCATCTCAAAAAAGAAAAAGCTCCCTTGCACCTCTTCATGAAAACTAATGACAGTGCATTGCTTTTAGTATTGGCAAGACTATGCCGCCCTCTGCTTGAAAACATTGAAATGCAATACACCTCTTCACTTTGTTTATTTAAATTTTCCACCTTGTTATATGCTCTCTGTACATTTGCGCTCAGGCGACAATCTGATTGGCCACCTGCTTCCACCTCATTATCCTAAACTATCTGCCTGGCAGGTTTGACCAGCAAACAGGACCTTCATTTAAAAAATATTTTACAACTGTGCTGAGCTTTTGTGGCATTTCTGTAACAGATCTGTATTGTAGATCTGACGTTTTGCACAATTTTGTCAATAGAATATTTTGTCCACACAGTATTACTTATTATTATATTGTTGGGACTTTCACTACTGTGACAGTATTTTGGAATGTGCATTGTTTTCTTTTGTAAGCAGCTTACTTTTGGAGGTATAATTTCTTTTTGAGGACTTAAAGAATATAGTATGAAAGCTTTATACTACATTTGTATGGTGCCACTCTGTGGTGATGTGATTGGTAGATCCAGTTGGCGATTTGAGGGGGGATGCCATCCCCCGTTGTTAGCAAAATGACCAAAATCCTTCCCCCTTGTTAACCTGCTCAAAAGATGTGCTGTGCTTTGTCTCGTAGTGGCGCTTCACATTGCCGCTTTTAGTAATTGCCACGATCTTGGACCATATGAGACATGCTGGTTTTGAACTGCCTGTGGGCAGATTGAACATGTAAGAGTCTGTCCATTCTTGATTAAAAGCTCTGTTTCTGCTGTCTAATTTTCTCTTTTTAGAGCCCGCCACGTGAAATTATTCCTCCGTCTCGTGTCGTCTCGTCTCTACTCTCCCTGTGTGTGTGTGTGTGTGTGTGTGTGTGTGTGTGTGTGTGTGTGTGTGTAAAAATCTGGACTGCGCTCAGTTAAAGATAGTTTTGTTGAAGAAGACACATCACACTGTATCATTTCAGATTTTTTTAGAACTATGACTGAACTGTGTATTTTTGCTGTGCATAAGACCAACAGAGTAGCAAGTCCTTTTGTACATAAACAATCTAGGTGCTAAAAACCTGTTTGACATTGCTTCACATTAATGTCACACAAATCTAGCAGGTAGTCGGTAGCTGTCAGGTGTAAATAACCACCATGTGGTCAACAGACATGTCAGAATTTTCCGTTATTTTCGTTATTATTACCACTGTTAGCTGTGAAAGCAGCTAGGGTGCAGAGTTGTCCCATAATTAGTTCCCTGCCATGGTCATAAACTGGTAGAGAAAAAGACAACTAGTACAGTTTTTTTTTGACAATTTATAGCTGGTACCATAGCAACAAACAATTCAAGTTCATAAAACCCTTCCAGAAAAAGCTTCAAAGCCAGGCAGTGCAGTTCCTCCCACATCGTCCTGTCCACACTCAGGAAGTGACTGTGCCCTTAGAATGTGCCACTGTGTTAAGTCACTGTTGTTACCACAAAGGGTGGACATTACAAACAGTTGATGAATTTACTTTCATATAAGAAAATGGTGAATAAATACACAAAGCACACTTTTGACTCAACTGTCTGATGATAAATACAACGGTATTAAGGTTAAATGCAGGAAATGGGTCTTCAACTGCAATGCTGAAGGTAGCAGGTGATCATAAGATAACTTAAGTTATTACTTTTTCAAATAAAAGTACAAAGTGCTCTATTCAAGCTGAACACAAATGGTTTCCATTGCTGTCAGAGGAGCACCTGTGGCATCAAACTGATCTATCACAGACCTGCATGAACAGATGGGCTCCACTACATCGTTAGTATCCACAATCCACAGGGGCGTCTGTGGCATCATGAGTTTCTGATTCAGCTCAGATCATGAATATTCATTATTCGTCCTTTCTCCCAGACAATGTGATGAAAGCTAAGGCCAGGGTTCCAGTGAGCATATGCGGTTGGATATGGATCAAATTATCATCCTAGCCCACATTTATCACGGGGTATTTTTGGGCACATGACCACTCGGCTGTGGGTATGATGCACCTTCATTGGCAAGGTGACCATCCCAAGTGCAATTATGTTGCAGATGTAAACGTTTTGTGTAAATGTGACTTTTATTCACGCACGATCTTTCATTCTCACATGTATTTCACTGTCTGTCCTCTCAGCTGGTGGGACTATGTGTCTACCAGCTAATTTAGAACTTATCAGCCAGGAGACTAAGACAAGGAGGTGATGGACTCCTCTATTAACCAACTTGTCACTCATCATCTCTTGACCCATCCTCGCAAACAGAGGGGAACATGGTGCTTCTACTGTTTTGGTAGTCTGCACCTTCCTTATTTTGTTTGCGGTCGCACATTTTAATCTGCTCCACTGATTGCTTTTCGCCTGCCTTGGCTGACAGCCCTACTGAGCCTAATCACAGGGCCAGAGTTTTATGTCACTGCTGCCCAAACATAATCAACTGGACAGATTATGCTAATGCGCTCACATCTAAAGAGCAGTGTACGCCTCAGAACTCAGATAGGACCACAATCCCAGTCGAAGGCATGTGACAGATAATTCATTTTCTCCTGGGATTGGCTACCTTTACTCCATCATTCAACATGTACAGTGTGAGTGGTTTAGTAAACCTTATTCTATTTTCTCTCCCTGTGTTCACGACGTGTCTTGCAAGAGGTCTAGGTCACAAGTTGGCACATTAAAGCACTGCTTTGTAAATGCCAGACTACAGGAAGTCTTTGCTCCACAACAGCTTGGTAAATGGATTAGTGGCATTTCTCCTATTTGGTTTCTCTCATTGTCTTGCAGGACACATTGACCTGCCATGGTGTTAAACAGACAAACAATAACTGCCTCACATATTTCTCATCCCTTGCAGCATTCACATAGTCTGACCAACAAGCAGAGAACCTGAAAAGAATTCAAGTCTCATATGCAACCTCCGTCTGACAAGGGAAAATCAAAGACTATTTTGGCTTCGTAAATAGCTTTCCATTCACAATTTCTTCAGTTAAGAATAATTTCATTGGTGCCATCAAAGCTTACATTGGTATGTGTCTACATGGGAATATTATATGGCAAGCAACAAAATAATTTCCTTTAAAATGTCAAAGCTTCACAGAAAATAGTGTAAACTATATGTGTTGGCTGCCATGTAGTGTGAGGGTTAGACTGAGCCAGTGTGACAGCTGATACACTGTGTACAATAGGCAGTGTACAAGAAGCAAAAATGAGTGTTAGCCATAGACGTTTTCATGGTCACCTTACTGTTTTCAAAGTTTTCCTTTAAGAGTATTTTGGATGAGAACGGACTGTTCAGCTTAAAGAAGAAAAAGAAAAAACACAAGGCATGTTGCCACAGATCTGAGTCTAAAACCACTTTGTGAATGGTTGTATAGAATGAAGGCAAAGTAGCAGTGTGAGTCTGGAGGTCATTTATTAAAAAATTATTCTAATCCCCAAGTGAAACCTTTATTACAGTTACTTTCATGTTTCACTTTACATGCATTATATAGCTGTAAGAAAAGTGGCACCAAGAAGAGGTAAAGTCACTAAGAGAAGAAAAACAACCCTGTGAAAGCCACGAGAAGGATACAGTATGAAATCATTCTTGTCTTTAGTGGTTGAAGACACCATTATGTGAAACACAGGACGGGGCTGAGGGACTTTTACCATTCCACTTTGTGCCAGGAACATTTCCAAAAGGATATGTGTGTGATGTCATATGTGCTGAATATTAGGAGACCAAGGACAGCTCTTGGTGTAAGGTGAATGGGGTGATGAAATCTGGAAGGGAAATCAATCAGCAATGGGCACTTGTCACCTGCATGGAAGCTGCAGCTCAATGGACATTATTTTGACAGATGGTAGTGATGATACTATGTACAACCTATGTTTACCTGACATGGGCCTCTGGTAGAAGGGGAAATTATGACTCTTGTCTGTCAGGAACAAAGGTGGAAGTAGCATGACGCTGTTACAACATTGCAAAACCTTTCAGGGAGATGGTCAGGTAGATGAATAGGTACACAAAGCACGTGTCTCCTCCTGGGTACATGAAACTACCAAATAGTTACAACTAGCTTCACCTCCAGCAGCTACAACATTAAAATGCTGCAGACATGTTAATGCGCCAATGATCATACAACAATATTATACTTGAAGATGCATTAATATAATAATATAGAAGCCACAGTATATCATATAATATAATAGCCATTTTGCATAATGAGTGCTTTTATTTCTTATTTTGTACGCAGCGCTTTTACTTACCTTTGCTAGTAGGTTGCTATTTTTCCAGTGCGTCATTACTACTTGTACATACATGAACAATCTGAGTACTTCTTCCACCACTGACCATTTGTAATGGTTTTGGAAGGCACAACATATAATGCCATCCGATAGGACCATCACATCAGAAAACACTTATCATATAGGTGATTTTGGAAGGCAGTGATGTACGTTTTGGGGGGACTTGTTGCACTATATTGTCTTTTAATTCCAGTCTCTCATGAGTTAGGAGATTAGACAGAAAACAATTAAGCACCACAGCTAACCTGAATACCTTTTCCATCATCACAATTGTATATACAGTATGTCTAACTGGATCTGTATACCTACAATTTCCTCCACAAACTATAACACCTGATGCCAGTTGCCCAAAGTGGCTGAATCCCAGTCTCAGTATTCATTAGACCTTGAGTTGACAGTTATTTGGGCTCTGGGCTTTAGCCTGTATTAGAATTCTGCTCCTGTACTGACCAACTGGCTTTGATGTAGCCTCACAATTTCATGGCTTGCACAGATCCATATTATTCCCTCAAACTTTCTAATTGTGTTTTACTCTCTGTTCCTCCTCCTGTTGCAGAGCTCAAACTAAAATTGCACTAACATGCTGACATTTTTAAAACTCACGCCAATTAATTGTTCTTGCCAGATGGTCCAATAAGCCAGGTTTGCATTTCAAGCAAGCCAAGGAAATATGTATGTATATAACGATTACTAGATTTGTGAGTTATATTTAGTATTTTCAAAATATTCCATTCCTCTAAAATCGATGCTCATGTTATGTTTTTTACAATCACAAAACATGAATGTCCTTGTGCATCAGCATTATATACATTTAAAATGCATTATACCTAGTCCCTGGCTGATTGGGTTTTTTTCTGTAGTGAGCCTATAGCCCAAAGCCTTATTTAAATTAGTGGTGAGGCTGTGTGCATGTTAAGAACGAAAAGTAGGCAGACAGAGACCTTGAGGAGGTACAAATGAGTCGAGAGGCCTTGCTACTCCTGCTCATTAGAAACATGAAGGAAAGAGGTGGGACAATGCACTGCCAGCACTCAACTACGTGCCTCTCGCTCTCCCTCAAACCGCAAATGCACCCATACGGCTATGGGATGAATGATAGATCCCCACATCAAAGTGGGGACTCTCTGCAGTTTTCAATGCTGAGGGCTTGAGTAGACCAGCACATTTCTCCCTCTCAGCCCCCTGCCCAGCCAAGGCTCTCAACCCCTTCTGGTCTATTTGCTCTCCGCACGTTCCAGCCCATGAGACAATGTGTGTGTGTCTGCATGAATGTTTTATAAGACACAGAGATTTGAGGCAGGCATATGAAGATTAGACTCCTGGCTGCAGTATTCACGTATTATATTTACTGTTTGTCTAAGGGACGGTCACTGACCTCAAAAGGACACGGGCCCATATGCGGGTGCACATACCATCTTGCATCTACATGTTTAATGGACATAGAATCCATTTAGTTAACACGATATCCTTTTTGCAAATTCTTCCTACACAACTACATAATTATGATTTTGTTATTATCTGTGTTGAAAATGCCCAACAGACACTTGTTTCCCTCCAGAATTTCAGAGCGCTCACCAAAAAAGTTTTCGCTTTCCTCCAGCTCACATTGGATGAATCCGTTGTTGGATATCTGAAATGCAGAGCTGGCAAGTCCAAATGTCTAAGTCGCCGACTGAATCCACATTATGTCACATCACTCACAGGGACACTCTTCAAAGTGACTGGAAGTAAGTCACAGGTTCTGGTTGCCAGACAGTTAATGCCTATGCTCCTGATTTGAAGGCACCCATGGTCTTGATTTCCCAGATTTCCCCATTGATAGGAAAGTACCTCTTGTTGTGGAGTTGAAAGAAATAAACCATACTGCTGCTCTAATCAGTATTCTTATATTGACAATGAATGAAATGACTATGTTTAAATTGAAAGGGGTTGCATGTAGTTACAAACCCAAAGAGAATTATCACGTGAATTCCCCTTAGCTTTATGATACTTTTTAATGTCTTTCAGCTCATTATTTTGGTTTTGCGGCTTGTAACTTCACTTTTTTTGTTCACACTCATCGCTCTTATCAACCTCATTTCCAGCAGCAGCAGGCAGCTGTTTTCGGTGAAAAAGCTCTAACTGCCCAGCACCTAATGGCTTACTTACAAAGGCTTCCTTAGGAGTTGGTGGAGACCAGAACAGAACTATGAATATTGGACTTACAATCATCAGGTGGCTTTGCCTGATAGCAGACAGAATTGTCAACTCGTTACACTTCATTTCCATCTTCATTCTGAAATTGCCACCACTGTAACCGATTTCTCTGGGGGAGTGGGATTCGATTTTCCCTAACCAATCACTAGAGGCCAATGTACCCGCCGGAATCTAACAGCATTTTAGTCAACACTGATGCGAAGCCATGCCACATATTGGTTTTGCTGAGGTTTATAAGAGTGGAGGGGAGTGAAGTAAAAACAAACTATGATATCGGGCTGCTATCGATTGTAACGTCTATCTTGTCTGTAGCAGTCGCCATTGTTGCTATTACCCCTCCTTGGTTCTGCCGCACAATGTGACAATGGCGTTAGTCTCGTCCCGTGGCCTGGTTGGAGAATAGCTTTTTCAACCTGTTTCATGTCATGATGCCGGACTAAAAATCAGTCACCTCAGTGGAGTGGGCAGATTTAAAGGTCTGAACCCAGGCAACAGATGAAACACACCTTCAAATAATTGCAAGTGTTGCTCCGTATTTGCTGGATGTGTAAATGCGCCATTTTTTGCCAATACGCTTGCCATAACAGTTTTATAGAGTGATAATATGTCAATGGTGTGTTTACAGCTTGTGCTGCCCCCATATGCCCCCCCCCCCGAAAAGAAAAAAAAAATCCAGGTAGTTTTTAAAATGACAAATGTTTTGGAGTGAGGACCCAGCGCTTCTGACCTTCATCTCTCTTCTAGCTTTGCTTGGTTAATGCAAGTATATTGATTAATATTGGTCAGCTGGCAGTGTTCATTTTCCTTGATTTTCATATATATGAAATGTGTCATTGCTGTTAATTAATGCATTTAGTTTGATTTTTAAAGCTGACCATGAGCATGTACTGTAATTGTGATGAAATTGTTTTTTGAAAAAAAAATGCTGCAGTAAAGGTCCAGTGTGTAACAGCTAGAGAAGCTATTGGCAGAAATTGAACATAATACGTATGTTTCAATTAGTGTATAATCACGAGAAAATAAGAATTACCTTAGAATAAGCCATTTTTATTCACAAAGGGAGAAGATAAGCTTACAAGGAGGTCCCTATGATGCACCGCCATGTTTCTACAGTAGCCCAGAATGGAAAAACCAATCACTGGCTCTAGATAGGGCAATTAGTGTTTTTCACGGCCAAAGTAGTTTCTCACACGCTTGGCAGGGGAGGGTGAGGTGAGCGGTATTCAAATGGTTGCAAACTGCAATTTCACCGCGAGATGCCACTAAATCCTACACACTGGACCTAGTATTAATATAGTTGTTCTATGTGTAACATGGGGAAATTGAAAATGTACAGTGTGTACATCAATATTTACAGTTGATTGTCAAATTTTTCAACAGAAATATATGTCATCAGAAATATTAGTTTCTGATGCATTATGGAACTTGGATGGATTTTTAACATTTACAAGAAATTTTGCTCAAAGGAGCTATGATACTTATATTACACCCATTAATGGTTACATAAGAAATAATAAGGAGATGCAGGTTAATTTAACGTGAGATCTTAGAGGTGTGATATGAGGTGTGTTTCAATGTGGTCTTGATCATTTAATTAGTTTCGGCCAAAAGCAAGACATTTCCGTCTGTTGACGTTTATCAGACATCGTCATATTTTTTATTTTACTGGTTATATGGAAACACAATTTTAAGATCAGAACATTGTGGTGTTGCTGTTGATCACAAATAGTGCATTTCAGCCATCACCCCTCAACTCTTTACCCCTCTCAGTTTTTCTCTCAGTGCTCTCAAGCACTGTGATGAAATTGACTATTTGAGAATATAATGTGTTGGTTTTTTCAAGTTCTTATGAGAATATTAGCAAACGTTTGCCTAAACTTAATTATCGAGCAGAAACTGAGCATTCTGTAATTATCTTGAACTCTGTTTCACTACCTGTCAAAAGCAATAATCATTGGTGTTTTAGTCCTGGTTCGTTCCAGCAAGCCAAGTTTCTTTGGCTGCTACATATTTTACTTGTTTCATCATTCCCTTGTTTTCTTTGGCTCGCTCCTATTTCATACTGAAGAATAAGGTACAATTGGATTACGTGAGCTTGTGTGCTACTACAGTTTTAGATGAGTGGGTGAGTGGGTGGATGGAGTCAGTGAGAGCCTTTGGGACTTAATCATACTGACCAGCAAACCAAAACAATGAGCTGAGAGCAGCTTAAACTGAGGAGAGCTGCAGAGTGCAGTGTTGATTCCCAGTGGGAACTGCAGTACTTTCACTTTATAGGAAGTGTTTTGATTCAATAATATCAAACATATTGCTTAATGGGTATTTAATAGTAAATGCTAAGGTGACATAAGGTAGTGGACCCACAGGGAGCTAATTTTCTAATATTGTTCACATTGTCCAGTGCAAAAAACATAAAACAACTGTTAAGACAACTTGTGAGTCAACGCAACAGAGAGTGAAAACAACTTCAGATTGGTGGAAGAAAGATAGAACCAAGAGATGAAAACTCATTACAAAGCATAGTGGTTGAGGTTGTCTGAATTGTAATGACAACAGGTAGGGCTGCTATTTCGCTGTGCAGTACGTTGAACAAAAAAACAAACAAATAAACAACCTGCCGTTGCAGTCCCAACCCAGAGACTATTTTAGATAGGCTTCACCCTCTACTGGCATGCTATAGGCACCATTAATGGATGAATTAATATAGTAACTATCAAATGATACAAACAATTATTATATTATTACAGTATATCACATTAAAATATAGAATAAAAAGCTATAAATGCTATATGACATAACCATTTTCTTATAGGGTCTAAACTAGTTATCTCCTCCTATTAACAAGTGTTTAAAATGTAAACACTCCCACCATCATTCTCATACAATGCATGATAAATTGATGCAAAGTCATCATCTACAGCACATCGAGTCCCGTTTTTGTTTCCTCACCAAAAACATATGATGTGGTATTTTTAAATTCCCTAGTAATGACATTTAAGATTGTAAACATAACTGTGCCTACCTCTGCTTTGCATAAATGCCTACATCTTAAGAATACATTGGTTAGTTTCAATCTTTAAAAAAAAATCTAAGTTGTCAAATAAATTGTCACTCCTCCTTTTATTGCACCTCAAAAGTGTCACTCCTTAAAATACATATCAGTGAGACCGGGCACAATCCAATCTTCTGCCAAGGGGCTAAGCACAGTAGTTTCCATTTGCAAAGGGGCTCGTGTGAACAGGCTGATAGATCTGCAGCAGTTGCTTTTATTTACATAGCAGTATTAAGCTCCCAGCATGCTCCATACAGAGATCCGCGCACTGTCACCTCGGATGTGTGTGTGCACACTGTCTGTAACAATTAGTCTGTACATAGGCCTACTGGCACGAGCTGCACTCTCATCCATGTGGGAGTTAGAGTTACCATTGCTCTCCGAGCGGTGCTGTGGACAACGTGCAGCCAGCACGGCCACAGACCGAGAGGCACACGCCGGGTCTGGCAGTTAGGCGTTTGCGGCGCCTGCCGCCTGAAGAATGCAACGGGGCTTAGCCCTACAGCGAATGTTAAAGGTGAACAAACCAAGTTATGTTTACATTCAGTGTTTCTCACCAAAACACGGGTGTGTCCTGATAAACGCGTTGAACACATTCCCTTCCTCGTAAAAACATTCTTTACATCTGTTTGCTTCCTAGCAGTCTTCTTTGTCACAAAGAACATAATACATAGAACATAACTTCTTTGGAACATAATGGCTTCTCTTCACTGGATGACTTTTATTCTGAAGCAGCTGTAAGAAGTGTTGGTTTTGCATTGACAGACGCTTAACATTAGAAAAACATGATGAAGGGGACCTGCTCTGTTGTCACATGTCCCCTGTATTTTTAAAAATAAAATGATGTCCTTTTGAGCAGCTCCAAAGCAGTAAAACCGCTCTGCTGGCAAACATGAATTTAAAATCAGACGTGCAGCAATTTTGCAGCGAACCCCTGCTGTTAGATAACCGAACAGGCAGAAGACCGCCGTAGCCGTGTAACACACAATCTATTGTGACTGCAGTGCAGTGAGTAACACTATTTTCTGTGAAGAAAAAAAGCAGCTCAGACAAATGAATGTTTGTTTTTTGTTACAAAGTCTGTTTATCTTTCAATTTTTGAGAAAGCAAAACCATATGTCATGTTATATAGTTTCAGCAGAACACAAAGGTGTCTGTCTCACTGACATTGCTGTGGCTTTCAGGTGAATAAAACAGAGGAGGAAGTGACTGCCAGGCAGAAACCTTGACTGCAGACAACATACATTTCCATAGATATGAGACAAAGCCCTGGTGCTGCCTTTGATATTGCATACATTATTTCTTTGCCCATTTGATTTTGATAAGGTTAGAGATGTACCAGATGGAGTAGCGGCTGCAGTATGCATTTTCCAGCCAAGGATTAAATTTTGGGCAGCAGATGACTGACCTCATATGCAAGCTGGAAATAAATATGTCGGGGATCATTCAGATGAGTTTGGAATAATAGACTGGTGAAAGAAAGGGCCAATAATCACCCAAAAGTCAGATGGAAACAACTGGCCCCTGTGGTGCTCCTTTGAGGAGCTGTGTGCTGTCGGTACTGCTTTCACTCACTGGCTCAAGATCAGAAAGAAGCCTGCCTCAGTCGTCCACCTGAAGAGGCTTTTGATTACAGTTTGTTAGGTTGAGTCCTTTAAGTCGGGCGAAGAGGTGCTGACCAATGTAAATTGGCTGTGTTGTGTGAGATGTAGATAGCACAATGCGATCGAAAGGATTTGTTGGAAAACCTGGGGCATTTTATTTTGAGCTTCTTCTGGATTTTATCAAGTACCTACTTAAACTTGCTCTACGGAGGTTATGTATGTGGCTGCAAAAAGTCAGCACGTGGGAGAAGTTTGCTCTCAGTGCACTTGGTTAGGTTTAGGAAAAAAGAAAGGCAGAAAGCTTTGCCCTGAAGGCAGAATTCTCCAATGTTCGACTGTTAATTCATGGTTTAATTTTCATAGCTAAATAACCCTATTTTGGCTGCTTAACTTACATACACAAGCTTAGGATACAAGCTAACAGAGGTTAGACGTATGCTGTATTGTTTGTATTTTCAGACAGTGTGTTTAACTTAAGAGAAAATGATTTTAGGATGTGGACCATCTAATGCGTTTGGCAAGCTAACTAATTGTTAGTCTGATACAGTAAGCATCCAGGACCAGCTCCCACACAGTGGGGATAATAAAACACAATGGATATGCTATTGTAAATGGGGCTTTTTTAAAATTCTAACCAGTAACCCTACAAACTATGTAGTCAGCTAATGAATTGCTTATTGGCCATGGAAGTTATGTGGGAAAAGGTTACTCCCGTAGGTATAACCTAGTTAACAAGAGATGCTTCAACATGTGGATGATCATTGTTCGGGGTGGTGTTTAGCGAGCAATCAATCGGTTTGTGGCAAACTATTTTGTTGCAGAAAAAGTGAACTAAAAACATTGCTAGTGCCTGGCGAAGAAAGAGAAAAACTCAGTAACACTAAGAGTTTTAGCAGTTCTTTATCCATATGACAGCGTCTTGATTGCACATGGGAGGTATTTTGCAACCCTGTTCAGCCACTTGACTGACATTTAACAAAAGTAAATGTTTTAAGAAAAGCACAGAACCTCAGTGCTGTAGTACTGTAAAAGACAAATTCATTGTCATCACCATGGCTTGGTGATAGGCCCCGCACTATAGACATGGATGGTCAAACATGTCTGAGGAGTGCAGTAAATAGATAAATAAATGGAGCATAGACAAGCCCCCAAGTGTCAGCGATATGCTCAGAAACACACCCGTCCGTAAAAGGCTAGACAGACGCAAAGCTGCGAGACATCCCGTGGTATTCCTCTGAAAAAAGAAGTCTACTTTTTTCTAGCAGTACACTTTTCATAAAAGACATCTCAGGGGTGGTATACATCAATATTTCTCCTTCAGGATAGCATTAAGACCCTTAGAGAGGGCAGTGTCTGGGTTACATGGATGCTGCAGGAAACCAAGCTTTTTTCAGCAAATGAAAAATAGGTATTTTTCAATGCTCTGGTATGTCTTCATTTGTCTTATCAGTTGATGTTGTCACAATCTATGATCAAAATGTAAATAAAAGTGTAGCTCCACTACCAAAATTCTGAATTTCTAATCTCACATTGATTAACAAATTTATATTCATGGATTAGATTTGTTTTTTAGAATTAACAAGATTTTTCAACTAAATTATGTGTCAATACATTTGTAATGTATATGTATGTATGTAGGTATAATTAAAGCTCCGTAAGCAGTTTTGTCCACTAGGGGGCAGAAAGACTGAGTCATGTAGCAAAATGAGCATTCACTTGTTTTTGTATTTTCCTAGTTTTGGCCACCAACTCCTGGTGAAAAATACAGAACTCCCTTTGGCTTGTTAAATGTTCAACTTTCTTCAAAAGCCACTTGTTTACTTTAGCTCCCTGACAAGCTGGGAAGTCCGTGACAGCTGCTGGGACTCAATAACCATACAGACCCGTGAACCAAAACAATGAGCTGAAAGTGGCTGAAAGCGGCATAGAGCTGGGGTGATTGATACTATTGATTCTTTCACATTACAGTCAGTCATTTGATTCATCATTTACTGTTTGTGGCATGTTATTTTGTTACATAAGCAGTTTCCTCACTCTAATATATACAGCGTATAAACATTTGTAACAGACCATACAGTATGTTTTCATTACACTTTAAAGACCAATGTTGTTGAGAAACTAATATCTAATTAAGGTTGCTTACTGCTAATCTATAATCCCCATTATGACAATTAATCAGGATTTCCTAATTGTCCAGGCTGAAACTATTACCATAAATTAATAAGCACTGTACCCAATGTTCTCCATCAGGGTCTTGTTCCTGCCCATTAAGGATTTGACTTTACATAAAAAGGGAGGGAGCAGCAATAACAAAGGGATGTTTCCACAATTCCTGGATGTCTTTTCATAGTCATAAACACCATTGGTGGACACATGTCTGTTAATGTCTTATTTAACACAGTCGCTAATCCCGCCACAGCTAAAGAAGAAAAACAAAAGCATGGCTTGAGTCATCCGCTTCCTGCCTGAGTACGTAGTCTTCCCTTTAGTTTTGTATTCCTATCAGATTTTGCAGCAATATGATATGCATGAAACCAGTGTGATTGAGCTGGAGAACTCCCGGTCCCTCTGGGGGGGAGCTAGAGGGGCTTGGATGAATTTATAGATAGGCTATCTCCTGAATGCAGCCTTTGATATCTCTGCCAATGAATTTAAGCTCTCCAGAAAGAGATATGAGAGAGCAGGGAGAGTGAGGGGGCAATCTAGGCCCAAGTGCACAAACTCATTCTTCCAACTGACAAGCTGCTGATATCCTTTTCTAAGCATGGCATGCTTCATGTATGAGCTGACAGCAACAGTCGACTTCTTTACTATCCTCTTAAAAACTGCAATCAAGAGGTAAGAAGATGAAGAAAAATGAAAAAATCTAATGAGGCTGATATATATCAATTGATGGTCATGATAAGGTAGGTCAGCAGATAAGCCCAGAGTTTGATAACCTAGTTACATATTCAATCTTAGCCTTTTGCATTACCCATTAAAGTACATATTGGATTCAGTGGCACCTTATCACAGGGACATACTGTTTGAGTATCTTCTGATCTGCAACCGGACAAAGAAAGACATCCTAGCAGATGTGGCAGTTAATACTATAATTAAGCAACGACATGAGGCAAAAACTATGTTATTCACATTATGAGAATGAAATTAGTTCCATGTGCCCAAGGCACAGACTACAGGTCATATGAAGAGGAGTTTCATACATAGATATATTTTCATGGAGACTTTTATATATGATGTGTGCCTGTTTTGCAGGTCTGTTATACACACTCCTGCAACCACACAGTTCCCGTTATTTACCCCCCTCATTTATAGCAGTGATTTGCACGTCTCCATTGTACCAAGCAGCTTTTTCTCAGTTTGAGACTGCTCCCTATTGGTTATAACAAGTCATTACAACAATGTCCCCTGCAATTCTAAATCGCAGTGAACAGTTTCTGTCTCTGTTGCTGCAGTAAGATTGACAGTGGGATTCATAAGGCATGCCTAAGGGTATGACAGCTGCATAAATTTGATGACAGTACACCTATTTTAGCAGGGAGTATGTAAATATTTCATATGTGCTGTACTGTTGAAAGTTTAATCATAATCAGAGAGATGGGATGGTGAATCACATTATACAGTTAGACAAAGTTTCAGACTAGCTTTGACAGATGACCTGAACATGTCTTTACTGATCTGACAGACAGTATATATTTGATATTCTGATATTTTATACCATCTCACAGTGCTTTAAAAAAATCTTCCTCGTGTAATAACATTATGCAGGAAATTAATTATGGGGTATAAAGGGTAAGAAAAGAGGGAGGGAGAGCACTGACACAAGTTTTAATTACAACTGTTACCAACTAGTTTTTGGTTTATAAATAACCTATACATTAAAGCATTGCTTGCATAGTATAACACGATAAGGTAAGGTAGCCGGTAGGGTGCAGCTGTGAGGTTATCATAACTCATTATCCTTACAATAACTCACAGTAAATTAGCACAATACATAGAATAAGACCCCTAACTTTAAAGCCAACATGGACCAAGGAAATAAATGGAAATTTGAACATCTACAGTTCCATGACTACTGGGCAAACTCTGTCTGCTGATGAAGATCATGTGATATGATCGAAAGCCCATCAGCGACATTGAACCTGCGGTGAGATTGTTTTGTCAACTGCTGTTTCCAAGGTCAAGAAGGACAGTTTAACCTCAAATAGAATAGAATAAATACAGATATAAATGAAGACAATCTGGCCATTGAGATTCGTGGACACAGACAAATTTGGCAACCCAGGGAAAACAGACTTAGTTTGGCCATTACAAAGACCAATACAAAGACATAAGATATAAGTTTCTTACCAAAATAAAACTCATAATATACATTATATGATATTCACACACACCAAACCCAAATACAGTATTTTCTCTGTGTAAAAGCTGTTGTTGCAATAGAAGTCACAAAACACAATACAGTATGTAAGAGTATCTCTTACCTGAGAGATATATGGAAACTATACGGAGTTCCTTGAAAATCTAACTCTTCTTTCTTTTTCTTTTTTTTTAAATCTCAATTTTTAAACTCATCTTAAGTTTTTAAAGCTTTGTTTTCAGCACTTAGTTTCTTTAATCGAAGTATAACAAGTAATACTGTGCATGTTTTGTTGTTTCTTCTTCTTAAAGATTCTGTATAATTTTACTTACATTGTAAACCTTGTATAACCGGCTACACTATACTTTCATTATGGTCATGTCGAGAAATCCAACAACACTAATCGAGACAGTATTTCTATGTGTATTAATAAAACATGCATTTGCATTAAATATGTATGTATGAAAGAGACCAATGTGTTTACACTCATGAGAGTGCCATTGAACCTACAAATCATTTAAAGCCTATATGAAAATATTGGATTACAGTAAGGCTTAATGATTTAAGACCTGCTAATGCACTGAGTGCAATGCAAACCTCCGGTGGCTAACAGGCAACCGCCACCATGCACCTGTCGTACAGCAGAGCTCCAATCCCACAAAGTTTGGATCTATTAAGCGGCCTTGACTGTATATACCCTGAGGCACAGCTTTTATGTGACACTCCACAAATGACATCATAGATCCTTTAGGTATAAAATGGCCCCTCCATCATTAAGGCAGGGGTGATTTTTGAAAGTCCAAGAAACTGCTCAGTCAAATGGCTTTCTTGTGGTGAACTTGTTTAAAACAGTTTAGAACAGCACACTTCACCTATATCATGTGTATTAAGGAAGTTCAGAGGAACTAATAAATTAAGGATGCATATACATTTAAAGTGTCCTGTCTAAAACATTAGCATCTCACATTTGCTAAAGAAGAACACATCAAGGACATGTCAGATTTTGGCAAAACTGTTTGGTGAAAGTAAGTTAATTGAAATGGTGCACGGACGCAAACTGTCTTAACTTCTGCCTCAGGGGTTCATTCACCAGGGAAAGCATACTAATGTTGAGATGAGTGTGAGCTTTATACTGCTTAACAGAAGCACCTCAGGGAAAGTGATATAAGAAATGTTCAACAATTAAACCACCCACAAGGTTTTGATAGCGCTCCTGTGTTTATGACTCATGGAAGCAGTAGCTGGATGCCTACCAGACATGCACAGCAAAGGATACCTGTTTAGCTACTGTAGTGAACACAAGCTAATACAAAATTAGAAAAGGTGTTGGGATTTTTTCATTCAAATTCTCTTTCTTGTTAGCAATATTAACTTTAACTAACTTTAATTTAAGGTTTGGTTAGGTGTAGGCACAACCATCACTTGGTTAGCTTTAGGGAAAGATCATGGTTTGAGTTATAACTACTTCATTATGTTTAGGGTACCATTGTTGCCACGGTTACAGTAAGAAATACTTAAGGGTAAGGTAAGGGGAAAACCGTGGTCATGTTTAAAAGAAAACAATGTTGACTGTCAGTTGGAAACAGGAAACAAACTGTCTCCAATTTCAAAAACTGCCATTCTGTTGACCCATCCAACCACTCCAACCATCTTCCTCTGCAAGCAGCAATCAGGCTCATAGGGCATTAGTAGATCACAGATATAAGCAGAAGCCAGACCATTCAAGGCTTTAAAAACACTTTTTGAACAATATTAGATAAGGCACCCAGACTAGAGGATGCTGCTAGTACTGATGCTACAGGTGGTAGTTATAATTACCTCTGATTTGTAGTCTTGCAGAACATTGATGGACATCCAATTTGTAATCTCTGCGAGGCAGGACATAACACAGGATGCATCCGTGATACCAGGCTTTATCGGGATATACAATTGGGTGTCATCTACGAAGCAGTGGAAATTAATTTCATAACTGCATATGATTTGGCCCAGGGGTAGCATGTATATGGTAAACAAAAGGAGACCCAAAATTGATCCGTGGGGGACCCCAGAAAACAGAGGAGCACAAGAAGCACCATCTCCAAGCACCACAGAGAAGGACCTGATTAACCAATCCAGAGCCACATCACTGATGCCTACATAGGTCTTAAGACGATTGATTAAGATATTATGGTCCACTGTATCAAAGAATGTGCTGGAGTCAAGGAGAATCATAATGGAGCACAAGCCAGTATCAGTAGGCCATTGGTGACTTTGACCAGAGCAGTCTCAGTGCTGTGTCGGCAGCAGAAACCAGATTGAAATTGTTCAATGATTAGATTGTTATTCATAAAATAAATCAGTTGAGTGGACACAACTTCTAAAACCTTTGTCTGAAATACAGATTTTAAAAACGAAGTTGGAATGCAGTCTAAAGTAACAGTGCATTCTAGGATTAACAGAGAGATTTCATTGAAGTGGGTTAATGTTGAAGGTGTTCAGGAGTCAAAATCCAGAGTTTATTGTTAAAGTGCCGTCGAAACTCCACTATTTTATTATAAAAGTAATTAAGAAGTTATTCACATCTCTCTGGAGTGGATTCAGCTGGCTGGCTAGGCAACCAATGATAGAATTTATAGTTTTAAAAAGGATTCTGGGATTGTGACCTTGTCTAGTACTCTGAAAAATAGGTTCCTTGCTTCTTTGATTTTACACTGGACATTAGGTTTTTAGAGAAGCAAGGGAGGCACTATGTTTATCCTTTTTCCACTTTCGCTTTGCCTTCCTGCATTGTCTCTTTAAGCTCCTCAATTCTTCATTTAACCATGGCAGGGATGAAGGTTTCAGCTTTTTACATCTGACTGGAGCTACAGAATCTAAATTGTTTGTGCAAGAGCCTTTTAAAAGCACTGACAAGGTCCTCTACGGAGAGGCCATGTTGTTGTTCACTGGTATTAAAAAATGGGCTTGAGGCAGTAAAAGCTTGACAGATGCGAGGAACAGAGAGTGAATTCAGGGAGCAGAAGGAAATCAGTATGGTGGGTTTGGGGTCAGGAGAGAGGGGTGGAACTCTGTGATCAGAGATGACAAAATCAATCAAGTTCACATCATCCACACAGAAACCATAGTACAGCACCAGGTCAAGCGTGTGCCCTTTGTCATGGCTGGGCTGGGCTGCTTCACATAATGAGTCAAATTAAAAGAATCTAAAAGTTTGATCAAATTAGAAGTAAGCGAGGAGAAAAAGGGCAACAAACATCGATATTAAAATCACCAAGAAGAAGAACTCTGTCATATTGTAGCATAATGACATTCCTGAATAAAAATGGAGGTATGTTTAGGGGGTTGGTATATTAAGACGCATAATATGGGCATAGAAAGACTAAAAAGTTGGAGACGCAGCCAAGCGAGACTGGGGAACATCTGAAATTATTTCTGTGTATTACTGCAAGGCCACGCATTTGGCCTGTCAGTGCTCCCAAATGTGGAGACTAGATATTTGAGTTTGTAATGCAGTTTTATGGCTTGCCCGGCCGTGAAGTCATTGGTGCCAGCGTGCACTACCACAGTGTGGACAGAGGGATAAACGTCAAGGAGAGCTGGAATTAGTTCAAAGAAATCAGCTGTCATGCCTCCTGAGAAACAGTATGTAATAGCACTAGAAAGCTTTACAAACCTGATGATAGAGTCTCCAACAATTAAAATTTCAGTTCACTCAGTTTCAGGGTTTTCATTGGTAATTGAAAGCTTTGCTCTGAGTTTATGGCCGATAGCTAACAAGTACAAGTTAAGTATACTAAAAACTATTTCAGTTTCAAGAGAAACTTACAGTATGTCAAGGAATTTAGAGTAAATGGCTTTAAAGTTAGATTTGTAATACCCCCTTAATACACCTACAGTACATGAAGATAAAATCTTATTCAAGTCAACAGTACCAAAAGCTTCAACACTTAAGGAGTTGGTTGGGATGGTGGAGGGAGCTGCAGCAGCAAATGGCATTGGTATGAGCCAAGTAATAAAGGCTAAGCTGTGCAGCTGCATGATTATAATTTGATGTTATTAGTCAGCTGGTAGCCAAGCAGCGGCTGATAAACGAGCCGCTGATAATGAAGCATGACTAAAGTCCAACTTACTCCGTCCATTCATCTATCCATTCATTCATCCATCCACTCTCTACATGGCTTATCCTCTTCAGGGTGGCAGAGGGCTGACTATCTCAAATTATGAACATACCCAGGACAGATAGTCAGTCAATCACATGGACTCACTTCATTCACATATCCACAGCAACTTCACACTTGCTTCATTGTTCCCTAGGGTGCTAAAAGGCATTATGTGAATTGTAGGAACCCACCAATTGAAGTAGAACAAGAAAAAAATACAACATAACCAAAAAAGAAAAAGATCTTCATACTGCAATTTGCTTGGCTTTTAGGAATGGAAGGAGGTTTGTGACTGTGTGTCTGCATGTGTCATCCTTTATTGATAACAACAGGTATGGTCAGTTCATTTAAGCCATAATAGATTGCTATAATGACCCACGTTTCACCGCTAGAAAATATCAAAGTATCCATGGACATGATAGACATTTTACAGACATGTTAAAACCAATCTTATATCTACACCACCAACACATCATTCTTGTTTTGTGACACATAGGATTCTTTCAGAGGATGGACCAGATACAGTATATCTAGGCTACAACATGTGCTGTTATGTTCCACTTTCTATAGTTTTGCCATATCACGCCCCCTGCGATCATTGTGCATGTTCTGTTCTTCAAAGCCAATTCAAGCTCATACATGTCTGCATTAAACAGAACATTAAACAGCTGCTTCTCCAGCCTTTTCTTCACCCGCACCTCAGATCTTGTTTTTCACTCACAGTTAGGATAACCGACACCATCATCACACTCTGCAGGACATCCAATGGCAGCAGAAGATAACATGCAAAAGGTGTGGTGGGGTTTAATTCTGACATTGGGTTTGCACAACAAGCCTGTAAGTGTAATCAGATATAGATGCAGAGAAGCTGTAAGGAGTGTCTAAATGAAGGTCCAATGAAGGACAAAGTGGTAGATAATAAGTGGAGAACATGGTTTATATGTGGAGCAGTGCAGAGCTGCTAACAGAAGCTTAACGTAATCAATGTTGTTTATGAGAAGGTGTGTGTCTTTGTGTGTGTGTGTGTGTGTGTGTGTTAGGAAGATAAGGAAAGTATGCAGCGTTTAAGCACGGCATAGGACACTGGATATCTGCAAGAAACGGCAGTAACCTGAAGGTGAACAACACTGGTGGCTAAAGTTAGTTTGGCCAAATCCAAATGGTATTTGCATGCCTCTCCTCCCCACCAACAGATAACTTCATAAATCTCACTTAGGGGTAGACTTAATCTGTGATCCAAAATTAAAATTGAAAGCACTCAGGAGCGCATACCCTCACCAAGACTACACAATCCTGTAAATATCTTATTAATGTTCTTTTTAAATGCACCTTAATATGGATTAGCACCAAAACAGTCATAGTCACAGAGAATCATGGTGATTTTATATCTAAATCCCAGGGAGGTTAGGACAAAATGTGGCCATTTAATCTGTCCAGATATGCACTATATTTGCTATATTACATTTGTTATTTTTCAGTTTTGTCCTGTCCCTGTTCTCATATTTTTTATCAGTTAAAGAATCCTTTCAGTTCTAAAAAGCTTTTTGTACATGCACTCCCAAGAGTGGCACTAAAAATACATTTTTAAACGCCACCAGGAGAGGAGAATAAGAATGATCTTTTTTATAGTCTCTCTTCCAGTCATTTTTTTCTTTTTTTTTGGGCTTGTTTGTTTCTTTAGCACATTTCACAGGCTTCTGCTCCAACAGCCCCTCCCATGTCCGAGTTACTATGGAAGCCATCCACAAATTTTCCCTGTCAGCTGAAAACAACAGCTGTGTTCTGGAAAACCTTTCATGGGCTGACAATTGCTATTAACAATCGGAGAGGAGGCACCTCCGTTCCAGTGGCTGACTTATTCAAATCAGTCCTCTGAACAACTGGCACGATAAGAAAGCAGCCGTATCTAATTAGGTGTAATCATAATTGACAGATATCTGTAAACAGATTTTGTGCACATGGGTTTATGTGTGCAACATGCACAAATATCTGTGTCTCTTCTGGTTTGTTGCAGCAAGATAGTGCTCAGCCAGCTGGAAAGGAACAGGAGAAAATATAATCTGAAGAAAGAGGTACAGTGCAGCTGTTTGAAGCTTTTGTGCCTGACTTTGTGAACCACTACGTCACTAACATACAAATTAAATGCAATAATGCTAAAATTTAAATTAACTTCATTTTTTTGTGTAAAAAAATCTCATCTTTAATCATAGTAGGCTACCGCTAGTTTAATATTTGTCAATTGTTTTAGAATAGGATATAACAGTTTCTTTGGACATATGTGAAGAAAAAACATCTAAGATTCTAGCATTTGGATGACATCTGAAATCGACTGACTGGCATTTAAGTGTTACTAGAAGATGCTGTCAACGTCCTTGGTGCGTTATTGAATGGAGCATCAATTCAATTCAATATATATAGATTTTTTTAATATAGCGCTAATTTATAACAGAAGTTATCTCATTGCACTTTTCCTATAGAGGAGGTCTAGACTGTACTCTTTATAATATTATTTACAGGGAACCAACAATTCTCATCAACTGCCATCTGGTCCTTTACCACATTCAGTGCCTGAGAGAAAGTGGAAGCTAGTTAGCCTAGCTAATGTTAGCAGTTTTTCCCACTAGACCTTACTTTTTGTTCTTGTTATTTTAACACCTCACGACTTATTGGAAGCTCTAACACTCAATGCTGAGTTAGTCCTGCTTTATGGAAAGGAGTGAGTCTAGCTAGTGGTATCTCTTTCTCTTTCTCTTTATGTAGAGGGCACTATCTTCTCCCTCTCTCCCTATTCTCTCCTTTTTGTCCTCTCTTTCCACTTAGGTTTCTCTTTGCTGGACCATCGGCTGTGAGTGCCTCATTCCAGATGTTTGGATCTTTGTGTGTTTCTTTCCTTTCTCCTATCTGTGTGAATGGTGTGCTTTCCAGGTCTCCATGGTGGAGAGGTCGTAGGACTCAGGTCTGTTTGGAAGCACCTGGATGATGCCTGAAGTCCTCCCAGATCATGTTCTTCATATACTGTGTCTTTACAATCTATCTATAATATTATCATCTTGCAATTTTGATCTATTCTGTACAGACATTTATTGCATTTCTGTCTATCCTGAAAGAGGGATCCCTCTTCTGTTCCTGAGGTTTCTTCCATTTTTTCCCTATTAAATTTAGGGTCTAAGGATGGAGGGTGTCATGTGCTGTACAGATTATAAAGCCCCTTGAGGCAAATTTGTGTTTTGTGATATTGAGCTATATAAATAAAATTGACAGGACTTAACTTGACTACCACTGCTGAAAATTAAATTCAAACTAAATTAAATTAAATAGTTTTTGGTCAAAAAAAACATGAAAGAGATGTAAAAATGGATTCCAATTTCATTTTAAAGAGAGGGATGACAAATAAAAGAAAAAACCTGCGTGAATGACTGAAGAAACATAACCAATGCTAATGCTTTCATACAGGTGGCCTTTTTCCTGACATAGTTTGGGTCTATCTGTCCCTTGAGAGGAAGAGGCCAATGATAATCAATACAAAGTTATTCTGAGTGTTCTCCTTTATGCTATGATCAAACATTTCTAATAATGAAGGGGGTCCAGAGGGAACAGGGGTTCACTGAATGGTTTGATAAGTTTGAAAATGTGAATCATATGCTATGGCCTTCACATTTCCCAGATCTTAACCCAATTGAACACCTTTAGGCAATTTTGGAGCAAAGTCTTAGCACTCTCTACCACCATCATCACAGCAAATGAAGGAATATTTTTTTGGAAGAATGGTATTCATCTCTACAAAAGAGTTCTGGAGACTGGGAGAACCCATGCCAAGGAGTACTGTTCTAGAGGCTCACAGTGAGAAAATTTATGTTGGTTATTTTCTTCAGCTTTTTCCCATCTGTCTGACATTTTTAGAAATAAAAGCTTGTTTCAACTTCACACTAACTCTCTTAGTCAGAGTTGAGTCATGTGTTAGTAGTTCATTGATTTTTCCTTGGTGTGATAAATGGAAAGGTTTGTTACATAGCACATTACGAGTGGCAGAAGGTGTTGAGGTATGATTGCCTTTAGCTCGACACCTCACCTGGTGGGAATCATTTCAACGCTGTTATACTGGATTTAGTTTCACACCCTCTTATCCAGGCCTGCACTGTATCACTGTCTTAAAATTGTTAGGTGCAATGCAAAGACGGGATCTCAGAGCTGCAGTAATTCTGATTTGATGCTAAAATTACACAGTTGAAAAGCAATTTCCATTTGGTGCCTATCCAGCGGTTTAGGCACCATCTGGTGCTGCTAATGAGTTCATGATGAATCGTTACCTGCTTTAGTTATACTCTTGAATGGTTGAGATGGCAGAGCTTGTATAACATCATTTACAGTTAAGTCTGCAGGTCCTGGACATGCCAAACCTGACAAAGACAATAAAAATACTACTACTGCTTTTACAAAACACTGACTATAATTTATAACTGTCACCACAATATACAGTTGAGAAAAGAAATCTAGTAGAGAAATACATTACACAAAGGAGTACATTGGGACATTGGGACTTGTTTTTGATTGATTTGAAGTAGGATAAGGGACAAATAAATATTTAGATCTAATGATGGTGAACCTACCTCCTTTTTAAATGGGAAACACACTTGCTATATTTGACTTTAATAATTTAGTAATTTAGTAATTTTCTGTGGGCACACAGCAGTGCTAAAACTGGGACAGCCAAGTTGAATCTGCAGGATCTTGGTTAGGGAGATGGGTGACTCCCATGTATCAAATTTCAAGTTGCCCTGTAAAGTAATGGGACAGGTGATTTTACTTTAGATTTAAACACCCTGCAGACGAGTCCATACAGAACTTGGATGTACTGTATGTACTTCCTAATCTGAATATGATTCCTTGACCAAGATATAATGGAGGTGTAAGGCAGGTATGTTAGGTCTAAAACATACAAAAACAACAAATCTCATTACACAGTCCATACTCCTTCCCTAACAAATCATTCTGCTGCTGGCACCACTCCTCCTGACCCAGATTCACACTCAGATGATATTTCTGGCAGCTAATAACTGTATAACTAACAATACAGTTTGTCCACTCAGAGAGACAGCACACAGTGAGGGAAGCCGCAATACGTCAGGATTGAGAAATATGCCTCTGGAGCTCAGCTCCCCAGAGTCTGATCCCATCCCCTGGGTGAAATCTGGAGTCGGCCCAGTCTGCCCCTGGGAGCTTCTGCAGCGTCGATCCCTCCCAGCCAAAGCTCTTAAGTGTGGGGGAAATGTACTGCTTGCAGATGCAGCTCTGTTCTATTTTGATGCAGTCACTGCATGCTCTTTGTTTCTCCATTTGACAAGTTCCCTTTTAATATGTCTCTAGTGTTTTTCTACCTTCTCACCACCCTTTACTCTGAAACAGCTCAGTACTTTTTCGCCACTTTTCAAGTTCTAATAATGATCTTTATCCTCCTGCAAAGAGGAGCTCACTGATAGCAACTATTTATGGAGTGGTGGAAGACATGCAAATAACAACAAAGATGATACTCTAAATTCACACTTCACTGAGGTTACACACAGCCTTCCAGTACATAGACGGCATAAATACAGTACGTAGCACTTAGCATGGCTTTGTGGGAAGCAAACTTTAGAGCTTCAAGTCTGCTATTCAGGATTAGTCTCACTCACATAAGCTCAATCAGGAGTTAGACAACTTTTCTCTAGTTATGCAAATGCAATGATTTTTTTCTCCCCATGACTTGTATAAAGACCTGATATCTCCACAGTTTTGAAAAAAAGAGAGATCATAATTGCCTATTGAATCTGCATAACACAAAACTTAATGACAGCTGAGAATAATTAATGTGTTTTGGGGAAACTGTTGGTGTGACCCAGTTTTGAAAGTTGGCTTCTCAAGGATGTTGTTTGTACAAACAATGCACCACCCCTGAAATTTTCATTTTAAGGGGTTTTCAATTAACGCCTGTTCTTCACAGGGTGCATTAGCTTTCACCAGTTTGAAAGGAGAGTGAGAAAGGTCAGTTATAAATAAAGACCAAAGATATCCCAACCTTCACTCCTACAAAAGGTAAGGGTCATTATTAGCAACAAAATATTCTTGTATTGCTAATGCTTTATCCTAGTTTCAAGAAATAGTTGCTGGCCCTGAACATTTTGAAATAAAAGCTAGAGAAACTGATGGTATTTGTGGAAACTTTACTAGAAAACAAAGTTACTGCAATCAAAATCGAAAAAACACAGTGACTCATTTTCGCCTCTCGAGGCACAAGTGGACAGGCCGGGGCTAGCGGGTTAGCATGCTCATTTCAGTGGATATCTCCTCTGTTACTTCTTCATATTCTGTCGAAAAGCTTAGTTCATGTTTGGATATGTTACTACATTGTGGTCAAATCTTACATATCATACATATTGCTCCTTTAAAATGTTCATTTTGTTTGTAAACTACAAGCATAAATGAATGCATAATTAATTTAATTATTTAAATAAATAAAAAGGCTAAAGCTATTCTTAAAACAATCCAGAAAAAAATGACATATTTGCTGTGTAAAGTGTTCAGTTTTACATTAAAACCGTCAGGAGGAGGCAGCAGTATTGGGAAACAATAACTACTGTTGTACCAGTTCTGCCAGCTGATTTCTCAGTAAACAGTACCTAGATTTCCATCCAAATGTAATGCAAATTTTATCGGAATTTCCAGAAAATCACCAAGAGGAAATCCACCCACTAGTGTTATGTGAATTTAAGGAGCTGGTTCATAAAGACTAAGAGTTGGTGGCACTAATTCTCCAGCCGGGTGCCATTAAATCAGTGCAGAAAAAGATGGTGCAACAAAATGACATAATTAAAAGAGAACGTTTCCATTGTATGCACAAAAAACAACACTTAGCACCTGGTATTTTGTTTGTATTCATCCCTAATTCAACTTCACCTCTAACCCTATAGATAAGCAAATGGATTTCCTGAAAGGCTTATATACAAGAATACATTAACAAAATCATTCCAGCAAAATTAAGACATATTCTTGTTCAACAATATGGGAGCCCTAGATGATTTCATATTTTATATATACTCCTACTGTATTAATTTTTATTTGCATATGACTCTAAATGTCCTGGCTGCAATGTTGATTATATAGATAAAACTAAGTTTTGCATAATGGCTAAGTGAATGCTCAATAGAACCCATTTATTTATTTAAGAACGTTTAACTTTATGCAGAGAAATCAACTGACATTTTGAGACATGCTAATGAGTTTAAATCAATCAGCACTAACCTGGCACACCTGGTATACTGTATATTTGAACTGTTACCAACACTTACCTCCTTCTAATGGGGGTCTTCAAGTAAAACAGAATTTTGAAACAGCAACTAAGCCTCTGTCATGCCTCTTTTACATAAAAAAATATATTTTTCATGTTATGTCTTGGATTGTTCAGAAATGTCATTTAAAGTTGAGAAAGATAGGAGTAGACAGAGGGAGATGACAAGCAATAAAGATCTTGTTGCAATTAGGTGGTATATGTTGTGATCACAAGGCTGCCAGGACACTTCTTTGGCATAGATTCTGAACTCTAACAGAGGAACAAACACCATTCTTCCAATTCTTCCACACGTCGCTCGAGAATCTCTCACTGGTGTTAAGTTGGGTTAAGATCTGGTGACTGTGAAGGCCATAGATAGATACATGTATTAATCCCCAGAGAGGAAACTAGTATGGCCACCCATGCACAATAACAAAAGATGCACAAGTCAAACAGCTCACAGCAGACAGCATATGAAAGACATAATGCCACAACAATGTAACACAGAAAGCTAACATATTCCAAGATACTTTAGGGCATCACAGGAGCTCGCCTAGCCACTACATTTAAAAACAATATATTAATACAATCAATGTATAAAATACATGAATAAAAGGCTGACCATGGGTGATGTACCTAAAAACAGGACCAGTAATACAGGCAATGAATTTAAAATATAACTCGCAGAGCGGCCAGAGCCAGCGCCTCCCAGCAAGGAGATCGTGGGTTCAAATCCCGGACCAGACCAACGTCACACGATCTCTCTGGATGGAGTCTGCATATCCTCCCCGCGTCACCGTGGGCCCCCCCCACCGTCCAAAGACATCCATGTTTAGGTTAACTGATAACTCCAAAATTGCCCTTAGTGGATGAATGTGAGTTTGAATGGTTGTCTGTCTACGTGTCAGCCCTGCGACGAGTTGGCCGCTGTCCAGGGTGTACCCCGCCCAAGGCCCAAAGTCACTGGGATAGGCTCCAGTCACCCTCGACCCCCAACGGGAACAAGCAAAATTAACAAAGGCAGATAGAATATATATAAAATGAGATCTTACACATTATGGTGAAAAAAAAAAAACATATTTTAGGAAACATTTTAAATGAACTTGTTAATCCTGTTCATATTATTAGCAGTAATGCTGTTACTGCTTCCCAACAAGCAGCACACCGGTGACCAAGTGGAAAGCACGGGTTAAAGATTTCCATTTCAATTCAATATCCCAAGACTGGAGGCTCATTGCCTCCCTGCTTTGTTCCCTGTGGTCCGTGTATTTCAGGGCCTGCCCTCCATTTCAATTCAGTTCAATTCAATTGTATTTATATTGCCCAGGATCACATATCACAATTTGCCTCAAAGGGCTTTACAATCTGTAAAACATACTACACCCTCTGTCCTTAGACCCTCGATTTGTATAAGGAAAAACTAACCAAAAAAAATGGAAGAAAACTCCAGACTGACATGAAATTGTTCCATGTCAGTGTAGGTTCACATTTACGCCAGCTCACACTTGCAGGAGGCCTGGCGAGCAGAATCCACCCACGTTACCAGTGGATATGCCATGGTAAAAGTAGAAATATAGATGCAAACAAAATCAGGGTGAGTCTAGATTTCTATCTACAATGTAAACTTTAAAGTAAGAAGGTAAAGAGAGCCTATCTAATTTTAGGCCATAACAACATAATAATAAATGCTCTGAATATTTGCCTTTATGTACCTATTGTATGAACCTGCTTTACGTCTATGTAATGACTTATGTGTCTTAATGAATGTAAGTTTGACTGCTCAGATTATCACCTACTCTTGTCTCCCAGAGATGAAACAGTTTTCCACTCCATTTAAACCCTTCCCTCGCCATTCATCACAGAATGTTCCCGAACTGTGTCTCTGTTGTATGAAGAGAAGAACACCCTGTGATTGACAGGAATGAGTGCTGCCCCTTGTTGAATGCTTGCCTGATTGCTGAGTTTGGCTCACAGGATTTCCAAAGGGGGCAATTGCAAAGCGCTCAATTAGGTAGCACGCCTCACTGACTGTTTCAAAAGAGCAGAAGAAACTACTAATGGATATGGAATGTTGGTAACTTTAACTTTTTTATTTATTTAATTCAATCACCTTTGAGAAACAACTATGTCAAAAAGCAAGAAATCAAAATTATCCTACAGACTAATGGCAACCAATGTAAATACAAGCTATCTATAAATCTACATTTATAGATGAATCCGGTGGCTGATTTATTATTATTATCTTATTAACCATTACTGCAGTAGCAGAGTGGTACCAAACACACTGATACCGGAGATAGAGATGCTTGGGTTAATCAAATCATCGGAAGTCGTCGTTAATGTGGAAGTTATTCAGTCTCAAAACACCTGTCTCAAATTAGTTATTGATACAGGCTTTAAAACTAACATTAAAGTTTCGCTTCTGTCCGCCCTCCACAGTGTGGACGTCTAAGGGCTGTGTGGAGTAGCTAACTAAACCCAGTGGGAATTACTTGATAAAATCATCAGAATCTTTGATTTATTGCATTGTGATGAGAAGAAATGCAACATAAAAATTAGACACACATACTACTGTAAAACTGAAATGTTTACAGTATTATATTTGCTGGACAGAAAATATATTAATAAACTAGAAAGAGATATACTGGATGCTCTTTCACCATCAGCACCGTGTAGGCAAATCAGTCGTTCTTCAGTGGTCCACGGTCGTCCTTTGTTCGCATACCACTCAACATGCAATTGAAACATTAAGATGTAATATTAATGGAGACTGGGAAGGTAACATTTATTTCAAGGAGCAAAGCTTGTGGCTTTTACTTTCCATTCATTTCCCAAAGTCCCAGATTGTTGTTGGGGCAGCAAATGCATTGAAAGGATGATGTTTTGTAGATTATAGCCTTTGGACAAGATCTCCTGGACAGATTTCTTGGCATAAGCGTTAAAAAAGTGAAATATTTTGCATGCAGTGTTACACAGTGTTGCATGCAATCTTATACCCAATTGACCATAGATGTGTTATAAGAGCTCTCCTAAGGCATCCATGGGGTTTACAAGTGTGGTGTCACCGCAGTAATGACAGCTTGTCTGCACGTACTTACTGGAGTCGCATTCAGGTAACTTCCATTCACTTTGTCTCATTACTAAATAGGAGACTACTGCCGTGAAAATGCTATGTTCATTCAGCAAACTCCACCAGCATCAGAAACTTGTGGGAGAAAACAGAAGCAACCCATCTGACCAATCGCAGTTCTTGCGGTCGCCACAAGGTTGTGGCTACGTTGGGCTACAGCTATCACACATCAGTTATGGCATACCTAGAGTGGCTACAGACGTACACTCAAAAGCTTGACATGACATGTCATTGAGCGCAAGAAACCCCCCTGTAAAGACATGTATTGAGTTTAGTTTTGACTGTTTATTGTAGAGCCTGCCCAGTATATTACAAATGGCAAATTTCAATGCATGAAATGACTTATTAACTGTGCACTGACTGTGCAAAAAATGGTTTTGTTAACAGTTAGCATCTCAACAAGCTAAAAAGGCCTGTCAGGTGGGTCATGTGGACAAATACAACGAATCAAAAGAGGAAAATTATATTTGGAGCGTCTGGAGCAGTGGATGTTGGCAATTGATGTTGAAGATGACACATACAAGGTGTTGAAGAGTTTAGTGTCCCCAACTGTACCAAGTACTTTCCCATATGTATTCTCATGAATATTGAGTACACACTACAAGCCAGCACCAGTCGTGATAGCTGAACATTTTTGTTTTCAGAAACATAACCAGAAGAAGGGGAATCTTCTGATTATGTTATGGCTTTGAGGCAGTTGTTAGCTATCTGCCAGTTTGGACAACATCTGGAAATGCCCTGAGAGACCGTTTTGTAAGGGGACTGGGTTCTGAAGCTATGCAATGCAGAACACTCTCTCAGAAGGTTTTAAATTTTAAGCAGGCCTGCGAAACTGCAGTGTCAATGGAGCTTGCATCCAAAAACACCATGGAGTTTGCCAGAAAATATGAAACTCAGTCTGTAAATGCTCTGTCAAGGGCAGACGGACACAGTTGGACACTAGCTGGTGAACAGAGAGGAGCATTTAGAAGCTAAAGAGACAGATTTTTCCCTTCTGTAGTTGGTAGAGAACAAAAACAGCGCTAATATAGAGTGAATATTGGATGTACATTAGCCATGTGGTCAGAAACATAACTCCAAATACCTGATAATGGTGCTTCTTTCCATCTGGATGTGTAAATAGACAACTGTTTGCTAACAAGTTTGCCATATCAACTTAAAAGGTGATGACATGTCAATGTGTTCACAACTTGTTGGCCCCCAAGTGACCAGAACATTGTAGGTTTAAGGCCAAATTGATGCAATGAAGTCAAGTTAGAATCCTTAAGATTTTCATTATTTAAAAACCCCTTCTTTATTACTGTTTATGGCAGGCATTTTTCTTCAGCAACAGCCATTCAATATACATCCCTCTGCATATAGAGTGAATGGCTGCCAAAACATGTGATTATCAAAACATACTGTACCACATTCAAGCCATCAGTATGCATTAAATCATCTAGATATCAGGTAATCAACATGCAATGAGAAAAAGACTTCACACCTGCACTTTGATAGAATTGATAGATTGCAAAGCTGTCTTCTTAGCTTTGTGCTCCATACGCCTCACAGGGCCAAGCAGGGCGAACTGCTGGGAAACTGCAGTCACAATCATCTCCTTTCAGGACAAGACTCAGATTGGTTCTCCAGCTGTTTCACCGCTTACACCTCTTTCATAGGGCACTGACACAAAAATATCCAAGCAATATTAAAATGAACACTGTTATAATTTGCTTTGACGCTTCACTAAAAAAGAACCACACTCTTATAATGCCTTTGTTGTTTGTTTTCCAATTACAATGGCCCCATGAAATCTAAGAAGCTTATATAAAACAAACCAATGGTACAGCTGGCAGTGGTTAAATAAGAGTTGAACCAATTTCAAGGATTTGTCTCATGACTTCATCATGTGGAGGACAGGCAATGCCAAAGAGCAGACAGCTGGATTCACCCTGATGTCTGTAAGTAGTACGCTGCGTCTCTGCAGTCTTTCAATAACAATTCAAATCCTGTTGTGGACTTTCTGACATCTGCCTGGAACCATACATATATTGAAAATGAAGAAACACAGCCACTTGTCAAAGACTATAAAGCAGTTTGCTAAATTATAGTTTTGTGCTGTCTCACAAGGTTTAGCAAGTGAAAGCACTTCAGTTTTACACAGTCTTGCTTTCGTCTCAGTTACATGCAAAAAGCCAGCAAGCTCCTATGCTTAGATTTTATTTCCTCCCTTAAGCTTTCTTTTAATGTAACTGGTGGTAAAAATGTTCCAGGACCTATTTTGCAATACAGCATTGTGTTACTTTTCAATTTAGCAATGTCTTAAATTTTGTAAAATGCCTTTCCAGAATCCCTTAAAGAATGATCTGTTGTTTGATTCATGCTTGTTAGATGTGTGCTTTGTGTGTTTTGTATGCTTGTAAAGGGACATTAATAAACCTGTAAGAGTTTCACAGTTGATTGAATGTCTGGACACCTCTGGACAAGTTGGTATGGTGTCAGAGATTTGAAGGAATTTTCCTTGGAGGCCTCATGTGTAGAGATGTGGGAAACAGGTGAATGGCAGGACACTACAACAGTCCTGTAGGGGTCACTTGCTGTCCCATGGGTGTCACTTGCTACCCTAGAAATGGGGTTGACCTCTATGATCCTTAGCCATAGTTTACTGCACTGTCTCCCTATCTGTCTCTTCTGTCTGCGAGCAAGGACAGCTGGGTAGGCAGATGGGGCCACTACCTAGACAATCCCAAGGCCACTAATAGTAGCTTTTGTCTCAAGCATAGAAGGAGATACTGACTTGCAGAATGCACCACTTTGACCTGTTGAATTCCAGTGTGACTGTAGGTTAGATTTACTGTTCATCGTCCAATAGGAAGAGCAAACATACTTAGGCTAAAGATTCATAACCTTGTAGGGAAAACACACTAGACTCTATAGTGCTATCAGGAAGAGTCCTTCAGACTTGGGTTTGGCACTGCACTGGGTTTCACCCTGTATTGCTGATACCATTGTCTCGTTGGCCAAGCCTCATTAAACATTGCTGTGTAAGACATCCAGAGTCTCCTGAAACCTTCTTCATCATCTGAGTTGACAGGCTCACAAGAACATCCTTCACAAGAGATTTATCTCCATATGTTGTTTTTGGTGAAAGGTTCTTTTTCATTCACATTCTCCTGAAACACTCTCTGCAGGCAACGAGGTGACAAGAGCCCGACTGTTTGCCCATCTGTTCCGCAGTGGGAGCTCCTTGTGGTGCCTGGGTCTCTCTCTAGTGAGTCCTAATGTACCAAGGGGATTTCCCTTAAATGAAATACTAGGTCGTCCCTGGTTACCCTGTGTTGATCTGTGTGCTTCATCGGTCCAGGAAGCTATTTGCTCACTGGAAGGGACAATAATTGTGCTATTGTGGCTGAACTTGTCACTTGTACCTAAAAACTTCAGATAATCTTTTAAATCCAGGATACATTCATCTGTCCCATGATGGAGAAAGGGAATTTTAAACAAATGTGCCACAACCGTGTGTTGGCATGTTATCTTTGAGACACTCACAACAGCTGTCTTTCTGTTTGATATGTGACTATAAGTACAGGTAAAGAATCAGAATCAGAATCAGAATTGTTTTTGTTACAGAGATGCAACTGACCAGTGGAAGACAAAAGAAGTTTTGATTAAAATACAATAAAAAAAAATACAATAAATATAAAATATAATAAGATAACAGCCCACTAATTTTGTCAACCTGTTCCTCAAATAGCTACGGATTCCAGGGTTGGGTGTGACAGCTGTTTATCCAGTCAGAAGTGGGTGGGATTTTGGCGGGCCCTCTTAATTGGGCAAACGAGTACATGCAAACCTCAATTCACTGCTTTGAATGGAAGATGGCTTAAGCCATCAGTGCTCATAGAACTAGGGTTACAATACATAATCTTTGTTTTCCACCCCTTATGTGGGCTTTCAGACCAAAATGAGACCTGTGTTAAAGAAACACGGGATGCTGCATTGGTGGGGGATTGTTGCTTCAGGTAGTGGTGAGACCGACCCGTTCTCATTCCCAGGGCGTCAAATACCGCTGTTTTGTCAGGCCCCTCAGAGCTGTATACGGACGCAGATGATACCCTTGTAGTGTCTGTAGGAGATGTCTTTAGAAACTACTTTAGCATCTGTAGGAGACGCCCTCAGAAAGTACTTTAGCGTCTGTAGGAGATGTCTTTAGAAACTACTTTAGCATCTGTAGGAGACGCCCTCAGAAAGTACTTTAGCGTCTGTAGGAGATGCCTTCAGAAACTACTTGGTTAAGTAATAGGAAGTCACGTGAAGTAAGATAAAAAACTCAAAAAACCCAAGTCTCCCAGATTAAAATCCTGTGTTTTTTGAAATTCACAAATCTGATGTGATGCAAATCAGGATTGGCACCGCTCCAGTCCAGAAGGAGGTGGTAATGCACCTGAAGCTATTTGGTAAATGCCACAAATGCCAGAATAAGAATAACTTCCAAGTAGCAGTTTAGTTTCAACAATAAAAATTTAGATAGATATCTAACAACTATCCATAAGCTAACACAAACACATGGATGACTCCAATGAATGGACCACGAGCAATACAAACATTTTATCTTCTTCACTGGCTCTTACTCACTCCACTGTCTCACCCATAAAGATCATTCAGTGATTGAACTGATCCGGGTTCAGGAATGTGCTACAACAGCTCATTGCACCTTCTGTATCTTCTGTAAAATCTTGTGTTGAGCCTCTGGAGCCCGTATGCTGTCACTTTAATCAGACCGGGAGAACAACAGCTCATTTCAGTGTAACTTCAGCTGTCAATATCATAGGATCACTGAAGACACTCCTTCCACAAACCACTTACTGACGTAGTTACAGTTGGGAGGCGTAAACATTATGCATGTGAGCACCTCGGGAGGTGGTTTGAACAATGGGATTTCAGTCCATCCTGAATGCTTTTTGGCTTTTTTTTAATATCTGATACTGTAGCCGATCTACCCAAGACACATGAAGTGACTAAGTATAAATGGGTTTAAGTATTTTAGAGTGGATTTTCCTTCAATACCTTACATAGACGGTGCAGTTTAGAGAGATCGGAAGGACAAAGGATGATAAAACATAACAAAAGGTCCTAGCCACACCATAAACAATCATGCTGTGACTTGCACAAGGCAAACAACCACTGTCCAAAATGCGACATGTGCCTTTTATCTTTTACTGTACTGTTACATAGAGCAGATGCAGTTCAGCCCCAAAGCATTTTTATGTCCTAGTGTAATATTGCTTTTGAAAACAACATTCCTGTTGGGTAATCCAAACAATGTAAGATAATGGCAATCTACCATTCAGTAAAAGTAGTGTCATGATAACTGTGGTTACGTTTACAAGAGAGTAGCAGTACACAGGGACAAATGTTTAAGAACCTCTTTCTTTATTGTGAGTCTTGCCTCAAGTACTTAGATAGCCCACTGGGAGAATATCACTCTCCAAACAAATGATCCACTGAATTACTTTGTCTCTTCTTACACCAGTCTTTTTTCTTGGCTCATGACCAATGTACATGTTAGTGAGTGGCGTGTTGGTCTGAGTAACTTAATCCTTTCGATTTGACTATCTTTGTAGAGGTGAACAATCTGAGTACTAGAAGACAAAACTAAGCAGTACTTATGTGTTTATGTTTGTTTTGTACGTTTATGTAATCCAAACCAGAGACGGAGTGTAAAAACAAAAAGTGATGGATTTATGGAGGTTATGTGCCGGACTATATCTTGGCTGGGAGCAGTGACCTGCTAGAGGCTCTGCTTGGTGCCTGGCAACCTTGCAGTGATGATTAAATAAAGGAGATATATTTTTCCAGTCTGAGCAAAGCTAACTAGATGCTGGCTGTAGGAGTTGTATTGATCTAACTCTTAGGAAGGAAGTAAACAAGAATATGTATTTATATGTATTTATATAACTACATGTTTCTAATTGTCAGTCCTCCCTATTTACATACATCACCATTAACTGACCTCAATGCTAAAACATATAAAACATATTATATAGATTATAGAGGGAGAGATGGAGAGAGAGGCAGAGAGAGAGACGATCCCAATGACACTGTCTTTTTAAGAAACCTTTATAGGAATTTACAGCTAAATATTACATATCAGTTCCTGTCTAGGACATAATCAGGAATCTATGGCACCAAAATAAAGGGTCACCAAAAATCCTACTCTTGGGGCACTTGGCGGCCTATGGGTTTAAGGCGCTGACCATGTAATTAAAACATCTATGGTTTGTTTTCAGCTGGGGATCTCTTCCAAACAATATTTTTTTATTCGAGTCTTACCAAATTATTGTATCCATTTTTGAGTGATTTTTGTTCATTTTTTAAAATAACTCCCATTATCTCCCAATTAGTGAGATTTTACCATTTTCCAAAACAACTTAACTCGTCTCAATAATTTCTGCAAACTAAGGGCTATTTTTTTTATTACCACTGCAAATAATCTGTCACTTTTCAAGATAGTGATGTTCAAGTGGAAAAAATCCTTTCAGAAAGTGAAATCATCTTGAACACAGTTTCCTGTTTTAAGAAAATACTTCTTGCAGGGTGGAAACAAAATGACTTCTTGAGACAGCTGCTTTTTGCGGCGAAAAAGTACGAAACAAGACTCATATCAGGTCTAAGACTGTGTTTATAATATTCAGATTGTTCAGAATGTGCCATTAGGAAAATTGTTGGTCTCAAAAGAAAAATTGTACCGCTCACATTCACATTTGATGCATAAACTGGAGGAGGCAAGAAAATGAACAACTGGATAGCCCCCAGCAATCCATGCACATACTGTATATTTCTCTCTCAAAGCCCATGGGGGCAAAGTCACATTTGTCCCCATTTTCCATTTTCTGCAGCTGGTTTTAATGGCTACAGAATGCTGGATGTAATGAGACAAGCAGAGTGTAGCATATAGCCAAGGTGATTTAAATTAATTTCTGTACCCCAGAAAGAAGCTTTTATTTCACACTGCTTGTGTGGTTCTTAAGAAAGCAATGTCATTGGCTGGTTACATTGGTCCTTTAGTCTGTCAGTCTGTCAACATATAGAGGGTGCTAATGATATTGATCCACTGACTTCACATGTACTGCCACAAACAGGTCCACTTGTTCAGCATTTCATTTCATGACAGGATGCCTCTAAAGCTAACCAAACTCCAAGAAACCTCAGCTGCACATGCTACATGTTAACACGTTGCACTAGCCAAACATGCTAAGAAGCTAAACATTACATGCTAAACGCCAACACGTTAATATATATTAATATAATAATAGTAGTAACATTTACGTGCTCCTCTCTCACTGCTGGACACTGTCTCTAGCTATTGACAAAGATTATTAGCATGCATTGTCATCATTTACCTCAAACTGGATACACTGTTCTTTACTTCTTTTCCTACTGTTTTTATCACATTGCCTACTTGCAGTGCCCCCACTCCTTAATGATCAGATCATGCCGTTTTTATTTTCCCATTCATACTTTCATGTATTTTTTATGCTTGTAATCTCAGTTCTCTCTAAAAAAAAAAGCCAATCAGACAGCTGCAGCGGATTCAGAAGGCTCCTCACTGAGACCAAGAAAATAAAACATTAGTTGAGTTCTCAGATCGTTGAACTGGCTTCCTGTGTGTCAAAGAACTGACATTAAAATGCTACTGTTCAGTTACAGAGCACTGAATAGTTTACGTTCACATTGCATTTCTGACTTTCTGATACATTACGAACTGTCCACACCTCTCAGATTGTCTGGGATAGGCCTGCTTACTATCCCAGGGTTCAAAACTACATGGGAAGCAGCACTTAGTTTCTATGCAGAGGTTTGCTCCACCTCTCAGCTTTTTCAAATCAAGGCTTGAGGCTTTAGTGTTGGCTACTGCCTTTAATTTAATCAGTCATCAGTCATATCAGTCATATCTTGCACTGCACTGTAGCTGCACTGCAAGTTTTCATTCTTTGTGTCGCTATATGCCTTTTTATATTACCTTGTGTTTCTTTCATATATTTTCTTAATGCATTTTTGTCTTACGCAAAGCACTTGATGTTAAAAGGTGATATTGAAGTGCACTTGCCTTGCACTGAAATTTGTAACATTTGTAACAAACCAAGACTGATGCTTCTTCCTGCAGAGTTTTGTAATAGTTACTTAGTGATCTAGTGATCTAACAGATGATGGTACAGAAAGCTGTCTGTACATGAAGTTATTATTTCTAATCATAATAATGCTTCTTTGTCTTACATATTATTATGTTTAACTTTGCATCTATAACTTATGTGTCTATGTATGTATACCAGTTTTTATATCTACAATGTATATATCAATTTTACAATGTATACTGAGCATTGTGGGTAAAAAAATTTCCTTTAGATTTAATAAAGTTACTTCTTATCTTACATCATGTTATCATATTTATCCTATCTTACACTAACATTGGCTTGTTGGTATGCTATTGTATGAATGATGCCACGAAGAAGAGCTGAGGCTAAGCAGAGCTCGTGCTGACATAGCTTAGACTGACCATGCCGTCATTAAAGTTCGGGGGGACAGAAAAAAAATGTCACCCTCTCCTTGAGGTGGTGACATTATCCACTCACTGATCTGTGGAGATGCTTGTTCACACTCACATTAACACAGTGGAGCCTTTTGGCCCAAATGAAAAACTGAATTTGTCATGTTTCCTTTAATTTATTCCTCTTGATGGATGCCGTAATTGTACTTTTTGTACTTCTAGCTTTGTAACTCTAATACGTTTGAAATCCTGTTCAACCAATTATCCAGTGAGAACAGTACACATCGTCCAGGTTGACTATGTGATTGCCTTTATCCATTGTGACTCTGGTGAAGACACAGTACTGTTGAAACGTCTGTTTGCACAATTAAAGGCTGCAAAGCAATCAGGGTGCTCCAGTCCCTTTATTCTCTTGGAAGGGTTCTCCTAGAACTGGAAGCACCTGAATCATGTGCGTACTGCTGGAAGATGTTTCAAGTCTGACAAAGAGACACAACTGGTGAGTCTGAGTTAAACCCTTATGATGTAGCGAACTATGTTGCGCCACCCACAGGCCAAACTTTGCTGTTCAGAAAAATTCTCCTTTTTAGCAATCCATTTGTTTTCTGGAATGTGACGGGCATGCCTCCCTGGACTTATCTCTACTTTTATTCTTGTTGGACCCTGTTATCTAAAGGTCTTTTTAACATTGGAGCATATCTTTAGTCAACAACGTCAATCGAATCAGTTTCACTTGAAAGAAAGATCACATAAATGCATTCAATACCCAGGTTCGATTTTAAATGTTGATATTTACCCTGCCCTATTTGTCGGTAGTATCCAAAGTCTCATAAATAATTTAACCATGTGGATGCACTCGCGAGAGACCGTCCTTCTGCCTTCCTGTTAAATCATTTATCTAGCAACATCCGACCAAATGTTCAGACTCTTTCCATATGTGTCGCACAGAGAGTTTTCATGTAATTTAACCGCGTGGTTTTGTTTTGTTCCCCCGCAACTTACCCCAGCAGCTGCCAACTTTATTCTAGAGTTTTGTGTCACATAAACGAGAGACTCTGCTCTTCTCAAAAGTGAATCCCCGGGCGGTTCGGTCACACAAACAGCTCAACTCACGCAACTCCTGAGGTAACGTTGGAAAATAAGACACAAAGCCAGTGGACAGCGGCACCCAGCACTGTTCTTACCTTCCCGTCGGTTGAGTAGCGCCGACTGTGCTGCGCTGCTCCCGCGCTTTGGTTCATGTTTCAGCACCGTGGACAGCTCCAGTCGGGACCGAAATTAGCCAATCAGTCCGCCGATCGATCAACTGCCGCTGAGAGTGATCGCAGGGACCAGCTGGCCGAGGCAGGGGACCCGCTGACGCTAGCTTACGTGTACAGCTGGTTACGGGTTCGTCGTCGATCTCCTCTGTGACAGGCATAGGTTCTCAGCCAGTTTTGCCTTGCGCGTAAAGACTTGCTCTGCTGGTGCGTAAACTGTGAGTGCAAGCGGATAACTAACCCAGATAACAGAAGAGGCTATGAGCAATCTGAATGCCGGGCGCTGAAAATAAATAGAGAGGTTTATAATCCATCCAAAAATATGTTTCTTCCATAAATCCTCAATCATTACTAGACAGTTGTTGGCCCAGGAATTAACCTTTTTTTATTTATTTTTTTTACTGAAATACATGGGGACAGATGTTGCATATCACGATAAAAACTGATGACAACAACTAGCTGCATCAAGTTTACAGAGCTCCTGGACTGGACACATGTCATACACTGTCATCTGCTGTTACACCGTTCTAGCTGTTTTCATGGGGATTATTTTGTTTCGTTTTTTTTAATCACCCTTTAACTTCCTTTACCACGATTAAAAACGAGGTTGGTTTGTGTTGTGCTGTCTGAATAAAACGTGATTTTATTTGGCAGAAAGCAGTTTAGTGTTTAAAACTTGTAAACATCAAGTCACTCACACATTTTGTTGCCATCACCATCATCTACTTCCTCTTCCATAAACTTACAAGAAATCCTAACAGAGGGACCTTTAATTAATAATACATACATGCATGCATACATACATGTACAGCAACAAGGTTAATTAATGATTTCATCGGGTGAAACAATATGGATCTGTATAATGACTGATTCTGGAGGCTATTTGAGTTTTTGTTGTTGTTGAGTTTCATTTACCCACACAAGTGTTTCCTATAATGATGTCTAGATTACATGATCACTGCAGTGTTGTCTCTCTTTCTGCTCTGATTTTGACGTGCTCAAAGTCACAAATTACAATTGAGCTGACCCATATTATAAACACTGTGAAACATATTTCTTGGGGAATTCTTCCTTTAGTTAAGGTACAAAATTCCCTCCCAGTTTCACGGTGACTTCATCAGCCCAAAGTAAATTCCACTATTCGTCAACCTGGGTGTTACGCTGACATGCCATAGTTTTGTCCATTATGATAATGGGTCATTTCGATAAGGAGAGATCAACTGGTCAAAATCAAGTGTACAACAATATCTCTTATGGTAGCAATGAAGAAAAAACTTAGTGATTAGACTCACTGTGAAGCAACTTCGTTAAATGTACGCCCACTAAAATCGGAGAAAGGATATGAAGCCTCTCAGGTGAACCTCTCGAAACATCCTGAAAGTCATGGCCGTGATGGGGAGGTGGTAGGTAGCGCACTAGTTGTCCTGAGCAGAACCCCCAACCAATTGGCTCAAGAAATGCAGGCACAAGGATGATTGTCAGATATGATGATGTAAGAATTTGTGAATGAGAGGAATTTGCTACAGCATGGGGAAGCAGAAGTGACGAAGAGGACTAGAGAAAATATACCGATAGAGTATTAAACAAACTGAACTGCCTCCAAGCGGCCAAAAAATCAGTTCATGCTTAAATTCACACAACATGTCACTTTTGAAATTTTAAGTTACGAAACATAGTAGCTGTGTGGCTACACAATGTGGTAAGTGTGCTGTATGTGAAGATTTTAAGATATTTTCCATTCAGTAATTTGATCACAAGGTCACAAACAATTTCCTAGGTGTTTTCCTGCTCAGATGAGAAGGCCTTGTAATTGGCATTCATAGCACTATTGGTACTATATTCCCCTTATTACTTAAGGCAGTCTCGCGCTAATATTATATGAAAAAACTCTCAAATGGATTTTCATGACAAGGTTTGCTGTCAGTAATTTAATCAGAACATCAGTGTTGGCAACATTTCACGATGATTCCCTTGAAACATGCTTGAAAGAGATTATAGACTCTTGTAGTTTGAAAGAGATAGGAAATGTGTGCCAGAGGGTGTCGTGCCTTTTATACCTTGTTCTGATCTGTTACATTAGTGATGGTACAGTGGCTGTCAGCTGTAAACTATCCCGCCGCATGCAGTCAGAGTTTGTCCACGCTGCCCGGTGAATCTCAACATCAATAAGTAAAGGCACTTTGAAGGCCACTGCTTGCCTTCACTTGAAAGCATGTATCCAGTTTTAGAGAGAGGGAGACGCGACCTTTTGATGCACAAAAGGTCGAGGTGTGATGTGTCACTGTTCAACAGTCGAACGCCAAAATGTCACCGGGAAGTACGGGTCTGTACGGTGGTAGACAGTAACAACACAGAACAAGGCTGAGCTGGTGTGAGCTGGAAGTTTTGAATACTGCGTTTTTAGCCACAGAATGTACGGAAACTTAAAGCAGCTCAATCGTTTTATGATGCACACTGAATGGGCAATGTAGAAGAAATGCAGCCATGCACCAGCAAAGGCAGCAAAGAAGAAGATGGTTTCAGGAAAGAGAAAAAATCGCTTTGCAGATGTTTTATGAGAAAGGAAATGCATTCAACAAACACCTCAAGGATACACACTATATGTTTTGGTGGGTAACACTGAACGAAATTTTGTTTGTTTTCAAGAAAATTGTCTGCTGGGAAAAAGGTTTGTTAGTCTCCAGGTATGTATGGCTGTGTCCAGAGTCACTCTCTTGTTCACTCACTCACTACTCCCTATATAATAGACACTTAGTACTTTACTCTATAATCAGCAATAAACTCAGATTACAGACGCTTATGAATCATCAATTGTGCGCCATCACTGACAGGTGCAGTGTCACACAATTGTCATTTTAGACCCATTGCACGCTATTTTTCTGTTGCATTGGGGGATTTTTTTTGAGGGCACTATATAGAGCATAAAATTTACACTCAGAATTTGGACACTCAAATCAAATCCAATAGCAAATAAAGTGCACTATATAGTAAACAGCAAGTGGTTGCAGACACAGCCTTTATACCTGCCCATAGGCCGTTCTTACCCCACATGGTTTTGACTTGTCATAAGTCAAGTTTCCATCCAAATTTAGCACACATTTGAAACGAATTTTCAGAAAATCAGCAACAGAAAATGTTAATTAATGTGCGTTTCCATCCACATTATGGAAATATTAGGCGTAGAGCGCATCGAGATAAACACCAATCAAACCTCAAACGAAAGAAAACCATGTGGAAAACACAATGGAAATATGGCTTTTCTGTTTGTTTCATGTGGCATTTGGAGGAATGTTACAGTCTCCTCTTCGCCCCACAAACATCCGTTTCCGTTTGCCGCCATTTTTTGTCTCTCCAGTTGAGCGGAAGTTTCAGTGAAGTCACATACTAAGTACGTCATGATTTTTCCACTTTTTCCGTCTTTTCCCATTGCACTTTGTCACATTTGGCATTTATTGAGACCCCAACTTTTGAAAATGGAAAATGTACATAAAAACAGATGAATAGAAAAGCACAGGTGTTACTAATAATATTAATGATGGCTCTGTTTATTCAAGTGTCCCAGTAAGTCATGACAGTGTGACATAATGCACAATATCAGGCAACTGTAGCAGCTTAACAGAATTCAGCCATCATTCATTTTATTATTTACACCTGTGATTTTGCAACTGTGACATTACAAAATGTCTTCTGTTTAACTCCTTGTCAGATTATCTAGTAAGCCTTCCACGCCAATAGTGTTTGAGCCTTTGTGCCTGTTTTCTGCCAGTCATGTTTTTTGAACCCTGCCTGCCTTTTTTCAACTTTTGCCTGCTAGTTTGTTTTGATTGCCTGCAAAATGTTAACTTCTGCCAGTCCATTTGACCCAATAAAAAAAGCACTGCTTTTAACCTACCTGCCTTGTCTGTGAGTCATGCTTTTGGTATATTGATTACAGTCGTACTTGATTTCGCGCTCGGTCTTGAGATGTTTTTTTCATTTTTTTTCTCTGACTTGTCTCATTCCAGTGAAGCTCTTTTTATTAGTTTTGCACTGGTACGACCAAGTAGGTTCAAAAGTACAAAAGTAAATGAACCTGTGCAATATTTTTCAAATAAAATGCAAAGCAAAGACCAGCTCCCATAGAATCAGTCAGTCAGCAGTCAGTTCTTCATAGAGATACAAAAGTATTTAATATTACATGTACATTTACAAGTGCAGGTGCTGCTTTTAGAATGTCTTTGCCATGTACAGTAACTACAAAGCATCTTTATTTAACCTGTGCATTTTCATGTACAAATGTGTGCAATCATAGTTAGCTTGTAACATTGTGCAATAATACCGTATAGATAACTGTATAGATAACTGTATATTTGTCAGAGCTGTAAATCGGAATTTTATTTACAAGATTGAAGTTGCATCACAGTTGATTGTCGCTATGAACAACACTGGAAAACAGTACGAAGAATATTTATTTAAAATTGTGTTTCTTAGTTTGGATTGGGTCTTGACTCGATAAAAAAAAAAAAAAAAGCATGCAATTGGACTTGGTCTCAAACTCGACACAAGTGCTTTTGGTCACAGCCCTGAAGGTGGAGCTTTGGCACTCAAAGGAAGATCATTATCTGCAAACTCTGTTTACACTGTTTCATTGGAGAGACAAATGTGACGCTTTAGCAGGCAGACTTCCAGCAATCACGCTTGTCCTGTACTCACACATAATTTGCACATACTGTGGCATTTTTCTTGAATGTTCACGGAAAAAGAAAGGTGAAAGTGGCTTCCCCACCACACTATTATATAGATTACAAATCTGTTAAAAGAGATTGGCTGCTATGGCCAATATGCTTACAGGAAAAGCTCTCTATCATTACAATGAGATGATTCTGTTCAGTCCTGCCACACTGGCCGTGTCCATATGGGTGCCAAGTGAACTAATCCCTCTGACTATTTTAAAATCCGTGGCCCGTGGATAATGTGCCTGATGTTATGTAACGATGATTTTTTATTTATTTTACTCACTTGTAGCTACTCTATTTTTGCTTCTTTTGATTGAGGTATATTAATACACTCCTCTGCACAATCTGGATTTTCTTTCTCTAATTCATATTTGATCATTTTTAGACACCAAATAAAGTCTAAAATTGTCTTCAGAAAGCAACACATTCATGCAGGTTCACTAAATTATTGCCCTGATGATGTGTATGATATTCCGCTACAGTGACAACACGGCACAACCCTGACTTTGTCCACTCAGAAATTCCTTTTAATCTGCCTCATCTATTCCTCTGTGCTATATTGCTCTCATTCACGCACAGCATGTGTATTCTTTTACAGTATGATGATCGATTCCTCTTTGATCTACACGACAGAATTACTCCCTGCTGATGCAGCCAAGAGCTTTGCAGTGCATGTGGACGAGGAAGTGCACGTGGGCCTTAATCAGAGAACAGTACAGTCCAAACCTGACCTCCTGATGTCACAATCTGTCCATCAGGCTGCCTGGCTGAGTGATGTGTTGTCTCTACTTTCCTTGAATCCGCTACAGGAAATAGACGAGCGCTGCGCATCTCTCCTTCAATTCACCTTCGATCATCGCTCATCTTTTCATCTATTCCCAGAGAGAGTCTGCATGTTTGTTTGTATGTTCAGCAACTGTCACAGCTTCATTTCTTTTTTTTTGATTATCTGCATTTCAATCCCTAGCTGAGGAAATGCTATTTACACACACGTCTGATGTGTTACACTTGAGCCGGCCAGCTCGACAGCCGCTCACAATCATTAAATAATTCTCCATCTCCACTCCCCACGATGCCAGACGGCGTTATTTGCCTCCGATGCTTTCTTTATCAGTTACCACACCAACTGATGTGTTTTCTTGTCACCTCCAATACAGAGGAGGGATATTAGTGTGAGATGGATGCAACTGTTCCCCCCAAACAGATGACACGAACAGAGCACTCATCTTCTTTCTTTGATGGAGTCCCAGAATTGTCAGCGCTCCCGGATCTTGCCTTTTGGAAGTTAATCATTGTACATTTATTTATTTCTGTAATAGGGAATTGCCATTTCCCTAAATAGAAAAGTCTTGCTGCAGAAAGTGTCCTTGTTTAAAGAGGGTAAAAGATCTTCAGACCATCTTTATAGCTCACCAAGTTACATTCGCCTTCCATTTTCACATAAATCAGGTCTGTACTGCAACATTATCCACAATAATGAAACTTCTCAACATGAATTTTTATTCCCTTCACCTAATTAGTTTAATCAAACTGTTTTGTGAAATAATGTAATTGTATGCTTTAAGTAATTATTTCCCTTTCCTGAAACCCATGAAACCCAACTGAAAAGGCAGCACTGTAAACAGGCTCACCATCCTATAGTAATGAAACATTGGCCTAAATCGTAATCATGAGAAAACATGATTGATGTCTCAAAAATGTGAACATCATTTACTATCTTTAGATGACAAGCTAATTAAGTCGTTTGTTTGTTTGTTCTCACATCCCAGTCCCCAAGAAATTATGTTCGGATATTACAAATTTGTGTTGCCAAATACACTTCGTAAAAGGGCTGTGATCCTTGAAGCAAGTTAGCCCAGTGTGAAGTAGAAAAGTCATGATAGCAGACAAACAGGCAACGAAGCCCCTGTATTCATCTAAGACTGTTCTTCTGCTTTATTTGCAGGTGAGAACAGTGCCACATATATTTAGGTTCCGTTTATGCTCTTTTGTGGTGCCATGTTTCTATGTTGATTATTAACGTAAGTTATTTATGTGAAAATAAGACAGCTAACTAATGATAGCTTCCAAGCTGCTTTCTCTGGGCATGTCGAGTGCCCCACAGCTGTACAGCTGTACTGTACTTGTAATGCTGTATTTTGTTAGTGATCGACTGCACATTTCGTGTGGTGTTTTGACCATCCATTTCATTTTATGACATTTATAGTTGTTGTTGTGTACTGAATTATTGCTGGGCTTATTCTAACGTGAAGACAGCACATAAACTGTACATGGTTATTGTACTTGTGTTTATGTACATGCATAGAAGCGAGTTAGCCCACTCTGAACGTGGAAAAAATGATTCTGTAGAATTTACAGTGTGATGAGATGGTTTGGATATCCAATATTACATCCCTGCGCTACAGTCGTCCCCATTTATCAGACCATGCAAATATTGACAAGTTGTCATCAACACCATGTTTGAGATGAAGATCGCAAACTGATGTCCATTTCGACTTTGTTTTCAGTTTGTCATTCCTTATCAGGAGATCCCTGTCAGCTCCCTTTTTAGCATTAGTGGGAAGATGATGAAAATGCAGTCTGTGCCTCACAAGAATTGACTTTCATTTTGTTACCAGTAAAACACCTGGAGATTGAACTGTTGAACCCCCGGCGATCCCAGAGCGCAGTATGCTGTTTACATGTGACGTCATGTTGGGGTCAAATCGCCAAAGACTCCTCTCATATTTGCATTACTGACATTGTGTACAACCGTCCAAAGACATGCATTAGCTTAATTGGTGATTTTAAAATTGTCCCTAGTGGATGAATGTGAGTGTGAATGGTTGTCTGTCTCTGTGTCGGCCCTGCGACGAGTTGGCCACTGTCCAGGGTGTACCCCGCCCAAGGCCCGAAGCCACTGGGATAGGCTCCAGTCACCCGGGACCCCGAACGGGAACAAGCGGTAGAAAATGACTGACTGACTGACTGACATTGTGTACATAAATTCTTCTAATGACTCTTTAAGCCTCTTTTTCACTTACGTCTCTCCTGACTGAAATGAAGCTTAGTGAAAGTTCAGTCAGGAAGACCATCTTCATTCTACTCATTTATCTACTCTCTTTGTCTCTTTCTTTTCCCACTTTTGTCTCAATCATCTGACTGAGGGCGATCACTCTTTCAGTTCAAAAAAATCTGATTTGTTTCTCATCCTGCACTTTAGTTAAGGTTCGGGAAAGACTGTGGTTTCAGTTAAATGTTAATTAAACACATCGTGTCTCTTACTTCAAGTCATTGCAGACTTTTTCTGTATTAATACAAGACCAGAATCTTTCCCTTAGCTTAACCGAGTGTTGTGAGTGTGACCAGAGAGTGACCAGATATAAATGATTAAAAAAAATCTCTGTGATGAAGAAGTATTGTGTGTTTGCAAGTTATGTAACATTACTGTCATGTCGTTCTTCTCTTAAGTAGTGATCGTCAGCCTTTTGTGGCCCAAATTAGTATTACAATAAACAACACTTGAAGAATGATCCTGACAAAAAAACACTTTCACCTGTTTTCACCTTCGAAAAATAGCAATTGTACATTTGGACTGTAGAAATTCTACTAACTTTTACCCGTTCTTAAGTCATGGACACAGGAGAGTAGACTATTTAGATCACACTTTTTTTCTCACTTGCCTCTCAGGGCTTCCTCAGATATTACATTATTAATTAACAAAGATTTCTAATTGTGTTGATAAAAAATCGCAATCCGAGCCTGTTAAAAACATTTGCTGCAAATTAGTAGTATATGAACAGGTTGGGTCTCGAAACAAAGGGGCATTGAAAAAAACCTGCAATCATTGCTGCTCTCAACCTCAACAAACAGACGAGAAAATAATTGCTGCAAACAAGGCCATTTCTCCTTCCTCTCTGCACAGAACCAGCACTTAAACAGTACTGCACATCATCCGTTTATGAGTATTTACTTTGGTGTGAAAGGAAAGGTGGGACCATTCGCTCTCTATTCACAGTGAATAAGATGGGTTGACCTTCCTGCCTCCATTCTGATTACCTCTCCGGCTTCTCTTGAAGTGGAAGCTGATCTAATCAGAACGTAGCCCATGCAGCTCCACGCTCTAATTCTCTTTTTATGCTTTTCTCACATTACCATTCTGTTTCACTATGCAACTCTTTAAGCCTGTTTTCTAGCTAGCTCGCTGGGTTCTGCTTTCCCTCACCTTTGTATATATTGTCCATTAATTATGAATGAGACAGCGGTCTCTGAAGAGAGTCGGAGGAGCAGTGATGGTATAGGGCCAAGGGTAAGGGGGTGCGCTGGGGACTGTGCACCTTCTTGAAGAGGAAATAGAGAAGAGGTCCTTCAGTGCTGCATATCCACGTGTTCTCCTCCTTGCAAACTAGAGATGAGTCACACACAGCTATGTGATAAACCTATAATAATTCCTCAGGAAGTCTCTCAGTATTGCAATTATACTTTGTAATGGAGCTTGAAGTGAAATGCCAATGCTGAATTTTAACCGCAGTGTGTATTAAATGCAATCACTCATTTTAGGTGAACAGTATATGACAGAGGAGACACAAATTCAACCTTGAACCCACAATCACAGCAAGGACCGGAATCACATTTCCAATTTTGGTGCATTTGGGACCGGTGCCATGACACACTTTACTGTACAGTATGGGTGCATGGCTGACAGAAAATGATTAATGCACGGGTCTATTTGAGACTTTGTAATTACAGAGAGAATAGAGGGAGAGAAGCTAAATCCACAGAGGGAATAACCCTCGCAATAAGACATCTGTGATGAATTGAGAACTGAGCCTGCGACAAATTTTATAATATTTTAATGATGTTTGACCTAGTATTTGAGAAAGTTTTGTATTACAAGTACAGCTATGGAAACAGAATAATCATAGTAATTATATGAAAATAAAAGAATTCCACACTGGGAGAATTTGGTAATACATTTAATTTAGTCATTTTCATTTCATATTGATAATACTTATTAAACCACAATGCCTCCTCTTAAGATCCCATTCTTATTGAAAGTGGCCATGACTATTAAATCACTTTCAGAACTGTTTAGTTTAAGATTCAGAAATATATAATTTGAATGAAGATAGCCTTATGGAGAAGATAAAACCCATTTGTTCTTTTAGCAAATTATATGAATCACCTCCATAATGTGACAGGTGTGAGCCATCCGCATATCCACCCCTCAATAATGTTCTTTATCTGATTTGATATTCTGTAGATATGTAGATATCTACCATAATCTGTCTGCCTCAGTGACGAAGTAATGTTACTCAATAATATGATACCATAGGTCGACATTAGAGAAAAAGCACATCACATCATTCACACACAGCTTGTGCTTTCTTTTTATGATATGATGGTTGATTTCACTTCGATAATCTTTATAAGCTTTATGTGTGCTCTGCAGGTTTTTTGGTAATTGTTGAGAGCAAAGGAAACATTCACAAGGGTCTCACATTGTGAGTAATTTCAGGTCCTTTTATTCTAGGCTCGCCCATTTTAGGTAAGTTGGGTGACGTATCCGGTCTATTCATCTTAATTTTTCTATTGAGGTTTTCAAAGAAGAAAAGAACTCCATCTTGTTCTGGCGTTTGTGACTCAGCAGTCATTTCGATATCCAATTCATGTCTCTGTGCGTCCTCTTTCTATTTTTATTAGTTGCTTTAAAATGAGCTGTCATATGAACCGTGTTTTTTATCTTCCTATAATCCACCTTGTAAACTCTGCCTTCAGCTTTAAATGCTATACCGTTTATTATTAACATTACCATCACCATACATAAGCAGAAGTATTTAACCTGCACAAACTCAGGTTCTCTTTTGGGGCCTGGGTCCCCAATTAAACCAATGATGGCGCTTCTGAAGCTGGTGCGGGGGCATTAATAGTAGTTACAGCGCAGACTGTGACAGGAAATGGCAATAAAAGCAGCTTGCTGTTCATAAAATGTCAGGTACACAGTATGAAATTGATGCAGTAAACTGTAGGCATGTGCTACCAATGCAGAAAACCAAAGACACGATGTAAAGTAGCCTGATTACTTATTTGGCACAACTTGTTTTTCCATTAATCATCGAGAGTCATCCCCCCATTAAGAATCAAGAATTTAAATGGTGTGATTTTGCATTTAGACACTATCTCATCTACACGTTGATTAGTCCACACTTGTTTCCTGCCGTGGCTTCTTACCAGTGGATGAGTCTCAGAGTTTTGCATCACCTGTACAGCCAATGAGAGGGCAGGGAAACGTTTCACAGAGAAGCGAACCTGTGTTGCATCTGTGTCTGAGTTTTGTGAGTTCTGATCATCCAGTCAGACTAAAGAGGAAATATTTCTGTGTGCGTGTGTGTGTGGCCTCGGGTGGCTCATCAAAAATCCTGGGACACAGCACCCACTGGATCCAAACCCATCCAATCTCTTTTAATCATTGTATTTCATCTCTCAGTTTTCATCATCTCTTCACTTTAATGTTTGTGCAAATACACAAAAATCAAACCAGCAATTAATTGTCATGATTGCTTCCAGTGCAGACAAGATCTTAAAAAGGCTAACATGTTTGTGAATTATGCAGCACAACAGCAGGAGGTCACTGACTGATCTCCTGACCAGGGGCAATTTTAAATCCACATTTAATTACAAACCACAGCGAGTGAATACTGGAAGATTAAAAAATAAAATTGTGTTCACACCTAATTAAATTCTTCAACAGTGAGCAGCATTTATAACATTATAAGAAGTGTTGAATAGGTGAATGAAATGCACAATCAAAATAGCAACCTAGCACTACCATGTTAGCAGAACGCAGACAGACTTCAACATAATAGATTGGCTATGCAGTTTAACACACTAAGTTTTAATAAAACCAAAGCTAATGGAAGTGGGGTCTTTTATGTTTAGGCAATACATTACAATAAATCATTCTATTTAGCTGGGTGAAGTGCACATATATCAACTGGCCAACGGTTCAATTTTCCCTTGGTACATAGGCCCTCTTCTGCTAATTGATTAGCACCCTGCCTGCAAAGGGATCATGTATAAAGATGTCTGCTGCCTGGTTTGACACACTTCATTACTCATTTGTTAGTCTACAGTGCAATATGCTGAGCAGGAGCAATTGCAGCACTGTGCAGCTCATGAGCACATGAGCGTGAGGTGATGTGATGTCTGCATGGCCGTACCCACCACCGAGGTCAACGGTTGAAATTCATGTTAAAATGAGGTAATCCTATATATTTTTATTTTCAATGTAAGAGCATCCTGGTGGTCATATTTACAATCAATTGAAGATGTATTTAGTTTCTTCACTGAGACAGAATCAAAGCTCAGCTTTGGAAAGGGAAAAGATATGGGACACGATGAGGAGACTGAGAGCAAAAGAGACGGAGATGAGAGAGGAGGAGCAGGTACTGCCCACTGTGCCCAGGACAGGATTAGCATTATGTTTCTGTGCTGTTCAACAGACACAAAAACTGACCTGATTCAATTCAAACAATGTAATTACCACAGAAATATACAGTATATGTTTTCAGTAATTACAGTGGGTTATGGTTAGGGTTACATTTATGTACTGTTTGAGATACATTTCTATAATTCAAATCCAAAATGCTGCAAACTCAAACACAAAGATAAAATTAAGGTGTATATAATTTGACAAAATTATTTTTAACGCACTTTGGCAGGAGAGACAAGTGGGACTGGCAGTGAATACAGAGTGTGAGAGAATAAGGAGTAGATGGTGTGAATTTCCCTTCACTTTACACTTTAAACACTGTCAACATTCATTTTCAGATGATTTGTGATAATTTTAGCCTCTTTTGTATTTACAGATTGTAGTACGGATCATTCACTGCAAAATTTAACCTGATTCTCATGCTGCTGCCCACTGACATGGTTTTAAAGCTATTGTTATCCAATTTCTGCTCTCAAAACATCTTGTACATATTTAGGTCAGGAAAAATCAACATTTTTTTCGGGGGGCCCGAACCCTCCTAGCAAGCTCAGTTTTTGGACCTCTGTATTTCTCAAACCCTGCTTAGGGCCCAAGATGCCTGGCTCTGTTTTGGAAAAAAAAAAGACAAAAAAGTATAGTTTTAAACCTGGGCATGAAGCTACCTTGGGACTTGAGCTGGAGCAGTCAAACTGTTGCACAGTCCATATGTTTTTCCACTCTGTTGGTATTCATTAAGTTGCTCTATGGGTGTGAAGGAATGTGTTGTGTTAAGCCCCACAACAGGTGTCTTTATGCCTATTGCTCACTTCACTGTTGTAATGCTGATGGGCCAGATGAGCAGACATGATGCAGAGATTCATTTTTGGAGAATGCATGTGGACAATTGGACACATTCATGGAAACAAAAACCTATATTTTGTTTTTGACTGTGCAGTGTGACATAATGGTTAAACTAGTTGAATTCTTCACACACCAGCCACCATTGCATGACTGTTTACGATTGGTTCCATTCATAATACAAAGCATCTTCACTTCCTTTCTCTTTTGTCTCCACATTTGAAATGAATCAGGCTCAGCTTTATGAGCCTGTTTACTGGATACCTGCACCTTTCTGACGGATCAAATGATTTCTAAAGCTTCAAATTCCCAACTTTCTCAGTATTCCCTGCAGCCACTGTTGCTGTTCTGAATTCTTGTAGCTATTTCTGTTTTCCACATGTTATGTTTACTTCCACATCCCATAGGCATGAAAATAAATTAGCAATATGCACCTGCAGTGAGTAAATCTATGCAGTGCTTATATTCAACTGTGTTGCTATTTGGGGCAAGTTCATCTTCAGTGTTAGTAAAGCTCTTTGAAGACAAACTCAGCACTGCAAAATGATGTCTATACGATGTGACACACCACAGGTCCAAAAAGGAGTTTCTTAAAGAGATCCCAGAATTAAAGATGAATCAAAATAAATGAGGGTTTATTATTTTCTGTGTGTCAGTTTGAATATTTTAGGTACAATTCCGCTCAAGGTCCAGTGATTGTATGTGTTACAGTATTGGACTGTGCAGTCTGTACTCTGACAGCTACTGTTGCATTTCTCTGAATGGTGCATGCTAAATCCACTTTCATCACCGTTGGAAACTGGCTAAGTAGAAGAAGACAACTGTGTGCGCCACGCACTCTCATGGTATACTCTGCTCTCGCATGCAGCTGATTTGGTTTTAAAATAATTTTAAAAAATGGAATGAAAAATGATGCGTTCTGTGGAGAAATAACATTCAACCATTAATAACTACACCTATAAAGACCCACATCTATTCTGTTTCTCAAAAGTGAGTGAGTCGTAGCGCACACAAAATCAACCCTTTTGATTGTAAAGTGTAAAGCTGGAATAAAATCTAAATCCAGGTTAAGAAAAAATGAAAGGTCCCTCCCCTTCTCTCCCAAAAAAGTTGTCATACAGACATTTTTGTCTTGGTTGATGTCAAGTTGTCATAACAACAACATAATAAATAATGTCAACTTTGCATTAAAAGTGACATAATTATCCGAATGAAGTATCATAACAACAGTCATAAACTCCATGTTCATGGCAGGTGTCATGTCATGGTTATGACGGTGTCATGTCAGTCTTATGCGCACCCTGTTTAAAACTGTTTCACTTTAATATAGTTCATGATTTGTTTTACTTTACACCTGCTTGGCGTAATTATTTTTCCACCTTAAAAGTCAATAAGTAGATTGCAGACCATCTGGTGAGTTTTTAATTTCAACATTCTTCCTGTAAGGACATTTTGTTGTGATTAACAACACTATCACTGACTCCACTTTAAGTATTTCACCCAACAGGGTCTTGGAAGGATGTTTTTGGTATCCGAGATCCATCTGGACCTACATTTTAAAATCAAGATAAGTTTAGGCATTTATTAGCACAATATTGCCTTGTACAGTTAAACGTAAAAACAAATGTAAGATTCACATAGACTCCATTAGATTCTTTGTTATAATCTCATTACCTTTTTCAAATAACTTTAGGAGAATTTGAGGCAGACATACATTAAATGCCCTTATTCATACTTAAAGGGCCAGTGTGTAACATTTAGAAGGAGCTATAGGCAGAAATGGAATATAGTTGTAATTTTTCATTAGTGTATAATCACCTGAAAAAATTAATCGTTGTGTTTTCTTTACCTCAGAATAAGCCCTTTTAATCTACATAGGGAGCGGGTCCCCTTCCACAGAGGTCGCCATGTTGCACCGCCATGTTTCTACTGTAGCCCAGAATGGACAAACCAAACAGTGGCTCTAGATTGGGCCTTTTGCATTTTTCGCGGGATTTGCGGCCACTGTATAGTTTCTCCTGCAAGCTTGGAAGTGGAGGGTGATGCGAGCAGTATTAAAATGGTTGCAAACTGCACTTTCACCGCTAGATGCCACTAAATCATACACACTGGACCTTTTAAAAACAGGACAGCTGGAAATAGCAAGGGCACCCGGAGTTCAAACAGGTTGTACAAATATTTTCATTAAATCCAGTCATCCACAAAGCAGGTGGAAGCTGAAGTAATGCAGGGGTCCATAGATCAAGGACAAACAAATAAGAGGGGATATTACAGCTATTTAAAACAGATTTCAAGCAACCAAATAGCGAAGGAGAAAGAAATACAAACTGTTTTTGCACATCAGTGTATACATTTTGAATATAAGCACAGCAGCAAATGTAGAATCAAATAATCAACATGCAGCTCTCAAAAAAAACAACCTTTACATTGTTATATTTTGGGGGGGGGGCTCTGTGTGTGCAATTACCTACAGAGAGAATTCTAAATTTCCAATAGTGCCCTCACATTGCTGTTTATCGCCCGACGGCACAAGAAGAGTACAGATAAGACTTTGCATTATTGATGCACTCTGCTAAATTGTCATCAATAGTCATCATCGCTACTGGAGAGCCCACTTACTGTAACGTACAAATTGAGGCACACAGAGTTTGATTTCAATTGACACATGCTGAGCTGCAGCGCCCACTGGCAAGCATCCAGAGAGCGTCTGTCTCGTCTGCTGCCGGAACGCAGGAAATAAAACAGCTGGAGTTGAAACAGGAATGACACACTATAACCCACAAAGCGATTTAGGTTTGCAGTGATTCCATTACAGCACATTTTTAGGGAATTTACTTGGTCATTTGTCAGTGTGGCTTGTAGGGAAAACCATTTTTAGCAAAGATAAAACCGATCATGTATGACCTTTGTTCAATGTTTTGTTGTCAAAAGAAACATTTGCATTACTGAGAATTAGGCTGGAGGTAATTCCTGGTTCTGCAGACTCCAAAATCGTAATTTTAGGTCAAATATTTTGGCACGAAGCATCCAGCATGTAGTATATTTTCAAGTTACATTTCAACAGTTGCAATGAAATAGGGTGAAAAAACTGATGATTGATTGCATAAAATTAGCCCTAATGATATACGCACACATATAATATAGTGTTTTTTTGGTCATTCCATGCCTTTATTTGAAAGTGAGAGTGGAGAGGGACAGGAAATGGGGGGAAAGAGAATAGAGGAATGACATGCAGCAAACAGTCCAGCCAGCTGGGAATCAAACACAGCTGGGGACTGTCTCATTTGTGCCCATGTGCTATGTGCCCTAACCACTCAGCTATCCAGTTGCCCGCAATAGTACCATATTTAATGGATTATCATTTGTAAGTCTCATTTATTTACCAAGACAAACTAGAACAGGACTTGAACAGAACCCATGCGAACTAGAGCAAAGATGCTATTTACACTTTCAGCATTAGACAAAATTTGGGTCAGTTGCAAATTCGTTCTAAGCCAAGACTGATCTGGTGGCTTGTTGAAGGTTGTGTTGTCCTGTAATCCCGGCAGTACATTCAGCTGCCAAATCCAGTCCCTTGGAACTTGCTAAAATGTGAATGCATCTCACTGAACTGAGGGGGTGGCTCGAAACAGTGATACCTCATGCAACACATATAATGAGCTGCCAGACTCTGTCACATCTAAGAGCAGCTTAGAATGACTGAAAAACACTTTGACTGAGCAGTGGTTACTGAACCGAGTAGGAAACTATCCAGTTGTGGGATTAACTGTCTAATCTTGGGGGACCCCATGCTTATGTGTTCTTGTTTATATAGTTCTGCAGCATAGATCTTTATAAAGCCATGTAAGAAGTAATGTCTGGTCTAAAAAGCCACATACAAGGACGAGGAGCCAAATGCAGACACTGGGTTCGAACAGGTCAAAAAATAAGGACTTTACTCATACAAAGTTGAATTTAACAGGCCAGGCATGTGAAGGCAGTCAAAACAAGCAAACAAATCCACGGAGCAAGACAGGGAGGTCATACACAGGTGGCATCATGCAGAAAATCAGTAACAGGGGAAACAGAGACAGGTGGCTGAAATCAAGTGCAGTGCATAACAAACTAGCAAAGGGAAAGGGCTGGTGAGCTGCTTACACACTGAAGGACTGATGACATAATGAGAGGCAGGTGTGTCAGCAGGTGGGGATGATTTGGAAATGTGAGCAGGTGAGCAGGTGGATGTTGGGCCTTGTTGAAGTGAGAAGTGGCTGGAGGCAGGGACAGAGGGGCAGACTGAGCAAAGCAAAAACAACTGAGGCAGCCATGACACGTGCTGAAAAACTAATAAAAGAAGTCTTATGATGCTGTTGACTCAAAGGTTTTGGGCTACATAGAGTGGACAAAATAATAACTCCTTACCATACAATGTAATTCAATAAAACAATATTTGAAGTAATGTTGTAATAAATGTGGGTAAATGGGGTCTATCAAAGAGTCCTGCAGCTCATTCACATCACAGTACTTCTGTACATTTCATTAAATGAGAAGGTTTTGTGTTTCAGTGAGGCATTGTTTTCACTCGCATTGTATTTGCATAACTTGCAATTATAAGGTCATGTACTTATTTTTGCACCCATTGTTTAGGTCTGGGCATTCATAGTGGACAGATGTAGCCTAGGATTTGTGCGTGTCTGTCACACGAAACATAAAGTACAACCACCAATTCTACACATGACGTTCAGTTTACTTGTCTTGACATGCGCTACCCAGCTTGGAAAAATGGTTGTCAGATATTGTAGAGGGAGCGTTCCAAATTTTTTTAAGAATAACCCGGATTACATCATTACTGTAAGGAAAAATGCTATTGAGTTGCACTATGGGAAATGTAGGGTCCAGTGTTTTTAGAGCTTGACTCATTCAAGAAAATAAAAGTCAGGATGTCTTGGCCTCTGCTGCCTCAAATTTGTCCTTTTTTTATCTGTCATTTGTGAGTCCCCCATTTTTATAGAAGTGCAATGCTAAATAGCTGGAGTGCCCCTTTAATAAAAGGTAGGTAAAGCTTTGTGTTTTATGACATGTTGTACAAAAAGGGTCACAAGGTTGAGCACCACAACAAGTAACGATTCTAATCCTTTCAGTCTGCCTGCAAAAAAGTAACACAACAACCACAACTCAGTTTACAAAGATACAGTATGTGAATAAACACATCCCTTACTGCATTGTATGTAATATAAGTGAGAACTGAAATGACCCACATTTAATGTACTCTACATCACAATTATATAATATGCCATATTATTTATATTACAATATAAATAATACAGCATAAAATGAGAGAAGAGGTCTGGAGTGTGTTTGTATCTGAGCACATCTTAACACTTTGTAGTAGCTCCTTTAGAGCCACTCATATTTATGCACCTTGCTTTATTTTCAATATAATAATGGTTGTCCTAAATGAGGTTAGCTTTGAGCATAAAATAAACTGTCGTTTTTATCTTTCTCATTATGGTTTCATACCTGACAAATAGCAACGTGAAGAAAAGAGGCATCAAATATAAGGTGTGAGCTCGTCCTCTCTTTTCTCTCGCTCCTACTGCGTCAGTGCAAAACGTTGACACTAGCAGGTTGCAATTGTGTGGGACTGACACCATAGCCTGGGATTATCTGTTAATGTATGACAGCTGAAATACTGCCTTTTCTCTGTGGTGGATGAAGTGTTCAGAACCTTTACTTAAGCAAAAGGCCTACCGTTGGGTAGTTTAATCAACAGCAATGAGGTTATTAGTCAAAGTCCCCTCAACACAAAAAAGAAAAGGGAAATCAAATCAGACCTATAAAAAGAATGCTTGTGAAATCATCTAAACAGCTGAATTTTTCCACTTTTAATTCATCCCGTTTACTGTTCAATTATATTTACTTTGAATTTGATTTTATTTCCCTACATGAAGCTCCAAATGTTGTTTTAAAGTCTTACCTTCGCTGCCAGAAATACAATTTTATTTTAATGAGTTCACAAATATGTACAAATAAAAAGCCTAAATGTAGTTTAAAATGTACGAGGGGAAAACAATAAAATAATATAATAATAATAGTGGATGGATGGATGAATGGATGGATAATAAACTTTATATTTAGAGCACTTATCAAAGCAAGGTGCGAAGTGCTTCACAGAAAGAGAGATAAAATAGAGGACATGACTTCAGCGTCATCACTGCCAGCTACAGTCCTGTCCACGAGAGCAAGATAAAGGCAACAGACTGTGTCAATCAAAGCTACATAACGAGCGGCTGCTTTTAAAAAGAGTTCAAGGCGTTATTTTCTTGCAGTATGGCTGTAAAAACAGAACCAAATCCGAATCAGAATTACACATTTTCTTTGGTTTCAAATCAAAAAGATATTTAAGGCTTCAAAGCACAACAATTTGCAACATCATGTGGTGGAAAAAAAGAAACTCCAATCATTTTGAATGAAGACAGATTATTGTTATTACAGCTTAAAGATCTCTGCAATGCCCAAATTATTTCACTTCACATTATCAGTGATAAGGTACATGGCAAGCAGACTGGAAAAAGTGAATCACTTCTCATTCTTGAGACTGTTGTCCAAAATCAGACAGTAAGGAGGAACTCTTATTTTTAGAAAGCTTTTTTTAGACTCAGGAAGCTGTTTTTATGAGTCTCAGACCACGTCTAATATTTTTTAGAAACTATTTTTAAATAACACATGCACTGGCAGTTGCCACAGTTTGCGTTTTTATGTGCATGTCACTTCAGGTCACCATCACATTTTATCAGGAAACGCATGGCTAGCTTTTGAGATCTAAAAGCTTCACAAATGGTTTGTGTGTGTGTGTGTGTGTGGGCAGGTATTACTAAGGCTGTGGGGACATAAATTTGTTTACACATTGTGAGGACTTGCCTTCCTTATGGGGACAAAATGTCCCCATAATGTAATCACTAAATTTTAGGGTGAAAACTTTGTTTAAGGTTAGGATAAGGTTAGGTTTAGGCAAGAAGTGGTTATGGTTAGGGTTAGGGTAAGTCCCCAGGGAATTGATGTAAATCAGTGTAATGTCCCTGAAAGTGATGGAAACACAACTGTGGGTGTGTGTGTGTGTCTTTTGCTAAAACTGAGTATATTTACATGCTTACCAGTATGTCAGTTATGAGTCTTATCCTGTTGATTCAATCAATTCGGGATAGTTAAATGGAATATACAGTAACCCTGTTCCTATATACATGATAACCATGGCTGTATGCAGGGTTTTAGAAACACCAAGGTCTAAAAATTGAGATTGATTGGTTGTGGTTGCATGCCCCCCTGAAAACAATTTGATTTGGAAGATCAAAATACAGACAGGTGATGAATTAAAGGAAAAACCTTAGTCTTAGTAAGGTGTTGGGCCACCACGTGCCGCCAGAACAGCTGCAGTGCGCCTTGGCATTGATTCTAAAAGTCTCTGCAACTGTACTGGAGTGATGGGACAAGATACCAGATAGATTTATTTATCATTTTACAACACAGGGTTGTATAATGAGATTTTGATTGTAGTTCCCTTTATGCTACTCAAAAACAAAAGTTATGTAGAATTTGATATGCACCAAATTAATGAAGTCATAGAAATAAAAGTTATTTTACATGGTGGAGTGCTGAGGATGACTTTAGCAGTCTCACAGCCTGAGGAACGAAGCTGCTCTGTAGTCTGGTGGTACGACAGCGAATGCTTCTGTATCTCTTTCCAGACGGCAGCAGGGTGAGCAGGCTGTGGCTGGGGTGGGTGCTGTCCTTTAGTATCCTTTGGGCTCTGCGCAGGCACCTCACCTCTCCGATATCACTGATGCTGGGTAGGTTGGTACAAATGATCTTCTGAGCGGTTGTAATCACCCGCTGCAGAGCCCTCCGGTCCTGGGCCGTGCACATCCTATGCCAGTGTGTGATGTTTCCAGTCAGGATGCTTTCTATTGCAGTGTTGAGCTCTAGAGTGGAGGAGGTGTGACCGGCAATCCGAACTGTCTGGGGTCTGTTTGTAATGTAGTCCAATATACAATTACAGTGTGGCATTCAAGCCCAGAGTCACATGCCTCACCTCACTATTTCCAATAACTTCATCATTGCATATCTGTACTCATCTGTTTGTTTGTTAATTTTCTTCATCATATACCTTTTAATCCTTCATTTATTCAGTTATTAGCCATTTAGCTATAAATAAATGCCCTCATTTAATCAGTAAGAAGTTGTCTGCGTGTTTTCTTTGAAGCAGAAACATGGTCAATCTTTTGAAAAGAATTCAATCCTTCTTAAGAGACTGATCAATTTAATATTGTGTTTAAATTAATTCGGTCTTGTTTGGTGCCCCCAACGACAGTATTAAAGTATAAATATTTGAATAATGTAGTCTCCTGCAGTAATATTCTATAATGTTCTTATTTTCAACAAATATCATGAAAAGACTAAAACCAACAATGAATTGATCCAACTAACAAGTATTGTGAGTGTATCCACAGCCTGATAAATCCTATTCCTCTGAGCCACAGAGCTCCATTGTTGAGCCACACCGTTGCAATGGGTGACATGTTCCTTCATTACCATTACTGTAGAGGGCACTGTAGAGCTTGAAGGTTCACTCTTGACCTTGAAAACTGCTTACTTGGTGTTTCCAAAGCTTTCAACCACATCTTTAAAGTTGCTCGGTTGTCGCGGAGATGATTTGTTACCACGTGACCTTAGTATGAAACTGAAACTGAAGTATTACATAAGGGTCTCAACTTCACGGTTACACCAAGTCCCAGTGAATGCAATCAAAGCACTGTCCTGCTCCCATAAATACTCACCAGAGCACCAAATGTTTATTAATCCTCAGCTGAAAATAAGTCCCAAATATTAGCTACTTCCTTCTGTGTGAGTAGCATTTGCTAAAAACTACAGTGCCCAACTGTTTGAGGAGACTTATCTCCTTTGTGTCTGTGTTGGACAAAGTAAAAGCAAATAAGCTATAAATTCCTTAAAAATTAATGTTCTGAGATCCACTCAATCAACTACCAAAGATTTTCAAATACTTAAGGCAAAGTCAAGACATAAAAGCTCTACATACAGGGCATCAAAACACACACACACATCAAAACAATCTTCTCTCATTTGAGCAAAGTCTACTGAAGATACCCCAAACAGAAGAGTGTTGAGGATTGAGGAAATATAACTGAATTGTGAAGTACTTAACTGTGAATTATTCAGATGTTTTGCATGTATTTGAAGGTGTATTTGTCTAAACGCATACATTAAATAGCTGAAGATATTCAAGAAGCAGTTCAAGGGGCAATTATATACACATCAAACACATTTAATTGTGTTGGCCTGGCACACATCATTCACCACACACACAGTAAAATAATAAATATTGCATGGTTCCATCCCTTATGGGAATATCAGAAAGATGTTGACATGCACTCGCCTACCATCTGTGAATTTCTCCCCTTAGAAAGAACATGAATGGTGATGAACTGCCCCGTTCTTGGCGGGAGAACATAACAAACTGGAGGATCAAAGGGGTTTGGGATTGCGCGAGGATGAAATATGATGGCAGGAAAATCCAACACAGTTATTGAGCGGTGCAGATTAACGAAAATTAATTCCAGCGTAAATATTACTAAAAGAGTAACTCAACACCAGGCTGAAATTCAGTGGTTCACTGCCCTTTGTGGTTGAAGGTCTATATCACCTCTGGACACACCCTAGCATGAGGTTTGTTTTTGGGTGTGGTCAGAAGTACACTCTGTTGCAGCTGTAACCTCACCCAAAAGTGATGTCACAATTTACTCACCGCAGCAAGGTGAGAAGTAAAACCACTAGAGGTCAGCAAAAACAAAAGTTCCATGCTGCGCTACGTAACTCTTAAATGATGAACGCGCACATTTGTTCATTCTCAGAGGGTCTTGGGTTGTGCTAAGTTTGGGCCTTGTCACTGGTTGTGCTTGTGATACTAACGGCCGGGCCACACTGCCTACCTGAGCAGCACTCGTGCGTCATGGACCCTCTTGGTTTACATTTCGCTGCAGGGACGCTTCATTTGGAGAATAGAGGTCTATGTTCACAACATGCGCACGGTTCTCAGCCAAAATACACAGCGGAAATGATCTGTTTATAGTCATACAAACTTCATACCAACGAAACATGCTCCATTCACTACGAGTTTCAATGTCGAAGACATTAAAAAAAAATAGAAAAACATTTTTTAACTCAACACCTCCTGTATCAGTTTCAGATTAAAAGCCCAATAGCGGAACTCTCTCGAAACAGCATTCCTTCATTTGGTAAAAGACTTTTACTACTTGTACTACTGTTCTCATTGTGTATGATGAAATGAAAAGCGAAGCGCGTGCAGTGGGCACCTAGTCACAAAAATTCAGAGGTGCACAACCGTGTGCTGCGACAACTTGCAGAGCCTTCACCTCGACCCAAGAGTCGTGATGACGCACCCTAACGCAGGAACCCGAAGGCGTTACAATTACGAAGCATTACGAGGCATTATGAGGAATTACAATTTGTCATGTCACATTAGGCAAACAAACAAAGTTCTATGAGATGGGATTGGAAGGTATCATCCCAGTACAGAGTGACACATGGGAAAGATCCAGTACAGCCATGTTTATGTAACCCATCGGGTCTGAACACCTTCAGATCCCCCAGAAGGAACCAGGAAATGTGTATGGGAGAAGTATGTCTGGCTAACAGACCTGGATAAATGGTGGCATATGAAAGAAATTAAATAATATGTAATGAAAACTAACAATTATATTGGCAACATCCTAAAAAATGTTTTAATGCAGCATCCAATGATACATCCAAAACCTCCAAAAATTCAACAGACAGCATCCTCCTTTTCTCTAAGGTTTGGTGACATTCATTTTTTTGACAGCCAGTGGCGATCTTACCATTATGAGAAAGTAGGTGATGGCCCTGAAAAAGAGAGAAACGTGAAGCGATTGAAAAACGTGAAGGAATAATTTAAGGACTTTACATCAGGCCCTGGCATCACTAAAGACAATGCATTGTTGAATGGATTTGTGGTAATGATCGTAGCAGTAATGCATGCAAGCAAAGGAACAACAAAACATTTTCCTTTAAAATTTAAAGGAAATTAAAAAAAACATGAAAAAATCATGTCCTTCAGGTGTCTAGTGCATCTGTCTGCATTGTTAGCCCCCACCCTTCTCTGTTGTTTCTCTTCTGTCCTTTCACTCTGAAAACCCACCAGGCATTGTCTGAGAAAACATCTTTAACCCTGAAAAGGGGAACAGATGGAGTGGAAGCCTTAAACCATCTACAGGGAGCACCAGCTAGTAGCACAAATGAGGTGACCTCAGTGGTGGATGCAAGGTGACAACACACAGCTAGAACTGACTTTATACAAACAAATGTCTAACTTTGTTTTAGACATGGAGCAGCTTTCTCCTCTGCTGGGACCAGCAGTCAGGGTGAGTGATTTATACAGCTGTACGATGTTACAGTTGAATAAGTTAACGAGAGCAGAAGTAGACCCAATGCAATTGGATGAATAAATAATATAACTTAGCTTCTAAACCTAAGCTTCCCCTGGTATTTGGTTGAAAAGTCAATGGATGGACGTAAATGATCACACCCGACTGTGTGGGGAAAATAGAAAAAGGGTAAAAAGGAGGCTATGTTTGGCTTAAGTGATGATAGATGGATTACCTTGAAAAGTGTCCTTGTTGAGTTCTGTCTCAATCAAGAATTAGTATTCTGTTCATTTCAAATGAATTGGTTGGGCCAAGAAAAATAAGGGGAAGCACAATAATCAAAATGGGCTGCTGTATTCATTAAAACATAATGTCATTGCTAATTATAAATGATCGCAAGAACAGCAAGGAAAGATAAAATAGCATTTCCTATGTATCATTCTTTGCATATTGTGTGTACAGACATCCTGAATAGAACAGTTGTGCCCAAGATTATACGTTTCACCAATTAGCTTTCATGAGGAAATTTTGAAATAGAGTAAAACCTGGGTTAAGAATTATTACGCATTTAAATCATAGTTTGCAGTTTATAGCTGGGAATAGAGATCCTGGTATTTTACGGAAATATTAGCCAAGATCTGCACCTATTTCTGGGAAAAATAGCTGTGTGATTCTGGGATTGTTAGCAAAAATTCAGTGAGATGTTTCTTCCAGTTTTTGCTAAAATGGCAGCTTACAGTCAACAAGTGGACATTGAGTACAGATAATCGCCCCAACATTACAACCAAACATCCAAGAACCACAGAAACAACATGCTGAAATGGCTGCATTTCCCTTTTTTGTCACTCCATGTAATAATAACCTCAGGTCAGCACTAAGATGGCCACACACGCCCCTACAACCACTGTTACACATAGTCACTGGTAATGGTAACCATGCGTTTAGACTGCCGCCGGCAAGAGTGGGAAAATGATCGTATGCGAGTCATAGCTAAGAGATCAAAAATGTGTAAATGTGTAATTTTACAAAACATTTATTTAAACGGCTTTTTGACACGCCTACAAATCTACCCATATCTACTTTGTTTTTCAAAGCAGGCTGAGGTATGTGGAAGGTGGATGTGTCTATAAGTTCATCAGTCTGACAGTTTTGTAATAGCTTCATGTTACAAAATTAAATTACAAGAAGTTTAGCCAAAGATAGTATCATCTCTTGTGCACACTCTCTTCAGCGTCGAGCTGGAGGAGGAGCCTGGAAAACGATAGCCGTGCCTCATGTGTCACGATCAATATAGCCTACAAGAAGGATGTAAACACCTTAAATACAGACATATGTCGGGAAATGAATTTAAATGAGTAAGCGTAGACTAAAACAAACTACTTAAATACTAATTGTAAGCATTACAAAATGGTCAGATTATAGTACATTATGGCACGTTTGGCACTGTTGATTGTACATCGTACTGTGGGCGAAATTATCGCACAAATACGGTAATTATCGAACATCTAGCAACACTGCATAGAAACGGCTTTCGGTCACTTTGACGGTCTGAACGCACAGTAAGAGAATATGATGATGATCAGCCAATATTGTATGGTTGGCATGGTTTTTTTTACACCTCACATATGGCACTTTCAAGAAGAATCGTTGTTCTACTAGCACATTAAGCAGTGGTGGAAAGTAACTAAGTACATTTGCTCAAGTACTGTATTAGTATATATAGTAATAATTAGTATAGTAATAAAATAAGCTCCACCTTTACCAGCTGCAACATTAAAGTGACGAACATAAATAAGTAAAATATCTGAGTACTTCTTCCACCACTAACGTAATGAATAAGAAAGAAGAACATGAGAAAATTTGAATAAACATAAGTGTATTATTAATTATCTGCAGTTCTGCAGTTAAAACCAATTTTCATTTATATTGTTGGAAATCCTGTAAATCCTGTGAAAAGAGTGATATATTAAAGGGAAGTATTAAAGTATTAGTGTTCATGTCAATTGTTCATGTCTGACTGCTGATGTGAGCATGTAAACTGAGCAGAGCTGGTTCCCCAAATTTTAAATAAAAATATATAACAATGTTAAGAAGAAAAACATTTATAAAAGCAAGTTTTCGGACACATAAAGATGTGACCTGATTGTTTTATAATGTGTTAACCCGAGAGAAAAGCATCTCCACTTAGCTCAATGGCCATATATGCTTTTTTTGGCAGGAAGAATTAAATTTCACACTTATACAATAATAAAAATAATATGTTGCGTGGAAAACGGCAACGCCTCAATTTACTTTATTTACCAATGAAGAAAAAGCGAAGCAAACCAGCAATGCCTCTGACCACATCCTCGCTGCCTAAAACTCATGTATTCAGTGTCACTAAACTCTATTTACAATTCAAAGATCAAAGGAACACTTCCTCTGCAATATATAGTAAGTGAAGCATAACAGCTTCCAAAGATGGAAACAAAAGTATTCCATATCGGGCCCTTCTATGTTATTAGAGACTTGTAAATCAGGCAGCATTTTTTCTCACTACTCTCCAAAAGTCTGTTTTTGTGAACTGCGCTCCACCTTTCAACTTTTGGTTGGTTGTTCCAATTAACAAGTGTGAGAAAAATGCTCATTTCCTCTCATTCTCCCTCTCTGAAACGCACACACATGTATACACAGTGAACAGCATTTCAAGTGAGAGCATTTCATATGAAGAACAAGGAACACCGGCAGTCATTATGAACTCCATTGATACTGCGGACTGTGAGGTTGGTTCAAAAAGCAAAGCACTGAGATACGTTTACAGCAGAGAGGCCAAGTAACTAAAATCTCTATATTAGAACTACTTTTTGTTATAATTACTTACAACTGACTTTATTCTGTCATCTCTATCTCTACTTTGTAAGCAGGTATAAATCAAGCAGGCCTTAGCAACACATTTGCGAAGAACATGAAAAGAAGCCTCCCTGAAATGTCTGTTTATAAAACTGTGATTAACCCACCATTGGGAAAAACTAGTCTTAGAGGCTGATCATGGCTAGTTTGCAGTTTTAGAATGCACTCTTCAAAGAGGGATGATGTTCTAATATTTTTCTTGTGGTAATGTTTAATTCCGTCATGTGTCTGAGGGATTCTGTTTCAGGATTTTTAAACTATTACACCATCGCCTATGTCACAACAGGGACTCTGGTCTCAAGACACTTGAATTATTGAGGATGGGACCAGAGGATCGACGTAGTATCTTGGATAACAATTGGCTGGATTTGTTATACATGGAGTTTTTAGTTCAAGTATGAGATGAAGGGTCTATCTTAAAGACAGCTGATTTTCTTTAGATAAAGATGATAAGGATTGGAAAGGATTGGACTGTTTAATTGCCAATATAGCAGAACACATTGGGTGATGTTAGAACCTTTCAACAAGGGCAGCAGTTCAAAGTGCTTTACATGTCACATAAAAAGGCATTAGGACAAGATATAAAAGAAAGTAAGGGACTATATAAAGACACAAATACATAGGATTTAAAAAGAATAAAATAAAACAGAGAATGGAATTAAATAAACACAACAATGAAAAAATCCAGTACAAGGAAAGATATGAATTTAACAAATAAAGGAACCGGCAAGCAGAAACATTTTAAGCCTCCGTACAGTAATATGGGGACAGTAAGCAGACCTGTTCCAGACTATAGACAGGTCTGGATGGTTTATAATGTGGCAGCAGATCAGAAATACATTTTGGCCCTAAACCAGTGTTTTGTTCTGTAAACCAAAAGTAGTACCAATCAATGCTCTGACACACAGGAAGCTCTAAGAACTGCAGTGCCTTTTTAAAACCTTGTAAACCCCAAAACTGAGCGATGCTGCATGCAAGTGGTGACTTTAGTCATTGCAGAATTCTGCACTGCACTACGGTGTCACTTACCATGGAACCCATCCTTCCTGACAGAACATGTGTGTGCATGAGGTCCCAGGGTTTATGCAAATGTTAAAGTCATGGAAATCATGATTGATCACATTAATTATTTTCAAATCACACAAAAGGATTTATCACACAATCTTGGGTCCACAAGACCACCAACTTGCAAAGATGCCTCGCAACCTGAATCTCGCAACCTTAGATTCTACTAAATGTCCCAAAGTGTTTGAAGGCATTTTAAAAGTTGTGATAAATAGCTTCATTACTTCTTTTTGTCGTAGATAAAGCCAGTAGCCGACAGTGTTTCTTGGGGGGGGGGTTCGTGTGGACTTGACTCCTTTTCAAGTACAGAAATGGTTTTAGAGGACTTGTGCTTAGAATCTTAGGGCCCAGGTTGCTTTTCACAGAGACTGAGCCCTTGATTTACGCATGCACAATCTAACCACCTGACCACCATGCCTAAAGGCACACATCTGGAGTTGTCATGTTGGAGATCTGATTCTCATAATAAACCCTACCTTTTGTATAATGTTACTGTGCTGCTCTACCTGAAATCATGTTCAGAATCTTTCGACAGTATTATTTTGGCTTCTAAAAATCATCGCTTTGGAAGAACCTACTGTATAATTTATAGCCTATTTATTTTTGTATTTCAAACACTTACATGGGTGTAGATATTCTGTGTGAATTAGACAATCTGTGTGAATTGAAAGGTTCTAAGGACCTGAACCTGGGCTTGGATAGGGACCCATGATTTTCAGTGAGCCGGACATTAATGAGATTTGTTGTATCCGAGTTTTCAGTGTTAAATAATAGACTAACGAGATGTTTGTGCTTGAATCAGCATTACAGTAAAGGATAGCCTGACAGTGTAATGGATTACTGTAATTAGTTATTTGGATTAGTTTTTCTTATCAACTTTGAGTCACAAAGTTGTGTCAAAGTGCACAAAAAATGGAAATTCCAACATCTGTAAATCTATGCAACTGGGCAATTCCAACTGTTGATGAAGATCATGTGATATGACTGAAGCTTTACTGGAGGCTTTTCTGAATGGACCTCGTTGTGAGATAGTTTTGTCAACTAATAAGATTTCTGAACTAGACAATAGCATTCTGTAACTGAAGCTTTTTTCATTGCAGTTGAAATAAATGACAATGGTAAAAAAATAATTTGTATTCTCTTATATTTTCCTAATCTCCGTCCCATGTAGAATGATAAAATAATATATGATATCCAATCTTTTTTGAAAGGGCTGCTTGAGGGATACCTGAGAATGCAGATGTTTTCTCCATAACAACAACTTCAAAAAATATCTAATAACGTCAAAATTGTGGAAGCGCATTGTAGTTCTGCCTGTGCTGCCAAGCCATTTTTCCAAGTGGAGGAAAAACATGCATGTAGTCAACAGCATCAAAGAAAATGAAGAGATCAAAAAGGATTCAAATACAGAAATCCCTGGCATTGGCAGGCAGTAGATGATCATTAGTGACTCTAAGGAGAAAGACAGTCTTTCTCAGCACTATAGAGTTCACCAAGACCAGACTGATTCTACACAAATGCCATTGTAATTTCTCTAAATCCCTGGGTAGAAATGACAGTTAAAGAATACATCTAAACTTTCAGGTTTATCTGTGACTGGACATTGGCATGTTTAAGCAGGTTTGGAAAAAGCCAGTGACAGGGACATTTTTACAACTGACAGCTGTAAAACAGCTTGTTTTTAATAGCTGTCAGTCAGTCTTGTTATGGGTAGAAAACCACATAGGATTTGTGTATGTGTCTTTAATCTCTTTTATTTTCTGAACCCTATTTTGTCTCAAAGGGGTGGAGAGGTTTCGACGTAGGATCCAGTTGTGGTGATTTCCCATCTCCGATTCTGCATTTCAGTCTGCAATTTCACCACTAACGTTAGATGCCACTAAATCCTACACACTGCTCCTTTGGGAGGATGAGCCTCCCTGTTCGTAATGCAGTTAGTGAGATAATTGAATCAAGAACAGAGAGGCCGTATGTGTAAAACAAAACAATACTTCAACTAACTTGGCCAGGTCAATGGGTAGTAGTATACATGTCATTCATTCTAATATTTTTATGTTAGGCATTTTTTGTAAATGCATCTGGACATCACATGCAAAAGAACAAAGTACAACATAAATTGACTGTGTATATGAATGCAGACTTTATTTTCTCTACTCGCTCATCCACGTCCCCCTAATTAATTTTAATTTAATTTCCATGGGATGTTGTTGGAATTGTATTGTATTAAACTGCACTGTGGTATAACTGAGTCTTGGATTGTAGCTTTGGTCACAAACCTTGTCAGAGTTCATGTGTACCACAGATTCTGTCGTTTGCGCGTCATCCAGTTGAGGGCAGCAACACCCCCCGGCGTGCTGCTAAACCTACTGCAATTACACAGAAGAAGAAGTTTCCGGCGCAACAGCTAGGCATCAGCATGCCTACTGCTGTGATTATGGAGGAAAATTTTGATAAGTTATTAGAGCAGTGTGAAGCTCAAGAGTTAGAGGTGAGCACTGAATCATTATGTTTTGTGCCAACACGGAATGTTTTCTTACAGGCTTTCTGTCTTCGAAGGCTTGGTAGTAACGTTAACGGCAGTTAGCTCATGGCCGGTTTAGGCTAACGTTATGGCGAGGAAGCTAGGCTGGCGTCCACTTCCCAGCACTGTTAAATGAACTCACGCTACGAGGCAGTTCGTAAATGAACCAGTGCTAACAATGCCAACTAAATGTGTCTTCATTGAAACGGAAGTGGCAGGTTTAGCGTTAACGATACTCTCTGCTTTTGCTTCTACTACCCGCGTTAACGTTAGGAGGTAACGTTAGCTTGTTAGCTAACTTTGATAGTCTCTTCGTAATGTTGGTAACCGTAGCTAAATTACAGCTAATACTACAGTATTGTTTTATTTAGACTCTCAGGTAAATGCCATGTTTACTGTGTGGCGTCGGGTAACCTTAGGACTGCCCACGTACCTTCATGAATTATAGAAATATGGTAAGATAAGGGACCAATGCCACGACATTTGCAGAAGCTAAGGACAATAACAACATGACTGACTGGACGGCTAGCTCTGGCTGTCGAAGGTACAGTCTGTAGCTAATGTCTGTCAGCGAGGTACCTTTAAGATAGCACAACATGGGTTGCTTAGGAAGTCACAATAACTTGGTTTTCTGCTTTATTTTCAGTGTAAAGCTTTAACATCATGCCTGCATTTGTGTTTAACAGGCTCCAGGGGGCATCGCAACACCTCAAGTATACGCTCAGTTGCTTGCGCTCTATTTACTTCACAATGACATGTAAGTCTACTCTGTCTTCATTAGCTGACAGCTCACTTTCTCCCCAAGGTCTTTATTAGGGCTAGGGGTATGGGCTCATTTACAGCTGTCAGAGTTTTGCTTCACGGATAACACGCGTTGCACACATCCGTTTTACTTCTGCAGTCCATGTGTTCGCAGCAAAACCCCTATCACAGTGCATAGCGTGTCCACTATGACAGCAAAATACAGAAGTGTATCAGTAATAGCACTAAAGGTGCCGTCTTGGGCCTTGCAGCTGTAATTTTAAATGTTGAACATCATAATTCAAAGCCATAATCCATCTGCCGCCTTAGAAGTGAAATGGCACGGCTTTCTGGCGTTACTGGAAAAAGTGAAAAGTCAAGCTGGGCCTCCCACAATAGTTGATTTGAAATGGACGGCTTTACAAATAATACATTTGGTTTGGTAGTGAATATGTGTGAATCAAACTACAGTAGACGCCTGAAGTCTGTTCAGTCTGTGTTGTCTAACTTGGCGATGTGCGTCCAACAGGAATAATGCCAGGTATCTCTGGAAACGGACTCCCCAAGCAATCAAATCGGTAAGCATGTTAAAACATACGTGGACACTGCTAAGGACGTACAACTAAAACCCATTTCAGTATGATGCATGTGATTGTCCAGCTCGTGTTGCTTTATATGGCAATTGCCATATTTACCGATTTCCAGCTTGTAAATAATAAAGAAGAGGCTAAAAAGCAAACAAAGATGGATGTCTGACATCTGGCATCCTCCAACAGCTGTGCCATTGAGGCGGTGACACGCTGATACTAGCTTAGAAATGTGAATCTGTCCATGGAAAAAAAATATTTTTTCAGTAGATATCTTAGTTAAAACAAGATTGGCAGTTTTGTGTTTATGTGTGGTATTTATTCAGTTTGGGAATAAACTCTGAGATCTCTTAACTGGGAAAATGTAGCACCACTGCCTTCTGTCCCACAGGACAACAGTCCATGAATTTGAGGCAACCAGAGCTGCTTTTGTTTGCTTATAATTGTCAACTGTACATTAGCAAATGGAATCATGTTTTTCCCAATCGGATCATAACTCGTCGTCAGATACTAAGTTGAGGGCGTTTTAAACTGAACAGTACAGTAAAAAAAAAAAAAAAATGTAACCACTGTGGTTAAATATCTTAAGTATTTGGGTGTGACTGCTCTATACAGTATCATGAAAACCATTGCCTTGTCAAGCTGAGCATGCTGAAAGTTTTTGAAATGCTTGTTTGCGTTTGTATACAGGCAAACCCTGAATTAACAGCTATTTGGGCTGTTGGCCAACGCATTTGGCAGCGAGACTTTCCAGGGATCTACACAGCCATCGCAGCTTACCAATGGTCAGAGAATATCCTTACGGTCATGGAGGCCCTGCGAGGTAACAACAAAAATCCTGTCTTATCTGACCTTTCACAGCTTTTTATATTAAAACAAATCTAAATGATGTTCATATGCTCTACACATTTGACTCACTCCGTTGAACTGAATTAAATATTTACATTTCTTCTGCATGATGTAGAATTACAATCAGCAGGGGGCACCAGCTGAACACAGGTTTGGCTATGATGCAACCAAGCAACCCAGGGGAGTTAACATGTTGGAAAGTTAAGGACAGAGTTTGACTGTTTCCAACACCTTTTCATATCCAGCAGCTTCATGAAGGCTAGTTCATGTAGTTACAACACAATACTCTGAATATGATATCAGTTTACATGCACACATGCTTGTAAGGCCTGCATGATATGAGGAAAATCTGTGATGTGTGAAATCATTGTTCAGTATTGCAATGAAAATATGACTTGCAATAAATAAACAAATATTGAAGTGTGCAGATTAGCCATACAGTTACTATCAACCTGGTTGCCTTTAAATTCAGAACAGGGTTATAATATTTGAATATAACTAAGTGTTGTTTTTAGAGCAGGAACAGTAACGTTTACAACAGTAAAGTCACTATATAAATTCAATAATATCTCACTGGAAACTAATTTAAAATGCCCTAAAATAAATCCTATTCCTGACATCAAAATACTGAGTGAAGTTTAGAAAGAATGAAGAACACAGACATCAGTCAGTATCCGTCCTTCCTCCTGTCCACTGTGCTCCTCTCTGCTGGGAGAGAAAGGAGGGGCTGGTTTGTCTCAGCCAGCAGCAAGTTTTTTGCAAAATCCTCAGATTCGTGGCAACAGGTGTATTAATACAAGTATTGGCTTTTTACTCGCAAAGGTTTTATTTCGCTTTCTTACAGTAACAAGCGTAGATGTCGTCAACTCGAGTAATCTTCGAGTTATGTTCACTTCCCTGTCTCCCCCGCGGCCTCTCTGCTCTGCTGCTGGCCGACTTCACTCCGTGTGTGTTTGTGTCTTGTGTGTATGCGGAGGAGCTCAGCTCTGACACAGCGAGCAGGGGAGGGGCTCCAGCGTGATAATAAATGCTACAGTCTTTAGCCCTTGACCATTTCATACTGGGTTTTTCTACCCATCTCTAAATAATATGATTTTTCTTATTCATCGTGTTTAAAGCAGTGTTTTGCGATCTGTTTATTGTGCATGTTCATATTGCGATGACTTATAATCTCATTTAACTAAATATCTAAATATGTCGGTGTCTTGATTTCACACATCACCTTCTTACGTGCATAATTTTGAGATACATCCCATATGGAATGATTGCGCTCATGCTTACAAACGTTTGCATCATGTGGTGTTTCCCTTGTGCAACAGAACAGTTTAAGAATAGCTTCTCCCTCATGTTTATGGTACTTCGTGTTGATTTGCCATGAATGAACAGTGTGTCATAAGACACTTGAGCAACCATTGATTAGAATTTCTTGGTGGTGAATATGGGAAATTCAGTGTTTGAATCTAAATGCATACAGTTTACTGTTTTTAAGAAGTTTTTTAGTGAAGCAGTTTTAAATAAGGCATAATTTCTTTATATACCCCCAAATTATGTCTTAGTCTTTTAATTTGTCTGACAGTCGAAAACCCCAGCATACATTTACAAAGAAACAAAGAAAAACTAGTCAATCTTCATATTTGAAAAACATTTACAAACAAACAATTGGTATTCTTTCTTAAAAAAATATATGTAAATGATTCAATAAATTAGAATTAATCATCACAGCTGTGAATGTCATTGGTTGATTAAAATTTTATTATTATAAGTAATGTCAAAAGTTCTAAGCGATAGTTACAGTATTTTCTGTAGTAAACAAAAAAGGTTATATAAATGGCAAACTAGGTAAATGACATCAAATGAAAGTATATAAAATGGACAAAACAGAGCCACAGGATGTTGACATTGACTTGTTTACCATTTAGATTGAGCTCCCTATCTCCTCTGAGCCAGTCACATGGACCCTGTTTGTCTCCGCTCGGTCCACCACTTCTTTCACTGTCAGAGGGGACACAGTGCACACTGGGACTGACACATGCAGCACTTGGGGTGGGGGTGTGGGGGGGCATTTCTGTGGAAAGATCCCAAGGCAGCAAGCAGGCAGGAATGTTTGCTCTGGATGGTGGAAAGGATCAGATGTCATCAGCTGTGAGGGGCTGGTATAAAGGACAGAGCTGCTAGCTCTCAGCCAGAATAGATATCGGCGTTTCACAAGTGACAGCACACACTAAGGATAAGTTCGTAGAGTCTGCCTTTTATTTTAGTTCCATTTTTGAAACCAACAGAAAGGGAGTGAAGCTCTTAGTTCTCTCGGGTGAAAATTAGGAAACTAGCTGGTCTAGCTGTAGACTGAAACATTTCCATTATGGACGTCCAGAGGACAGGATCTATGGTTCGGCCCCCGAGCCCCATGGATAGCCTCGAGAAGCAGCTGAGCTGTCCCATCTGCCTGGACATGTTCACCAAACCTGTGGTCATCCTGCCCTGCCAGCACAACCTGTGCCGTAGTTGTGCCAGCGACCTCTACGACTCCCGCAACCCATACCGCTTTTCTGGTGGCGTCTTTCGCTGTCCCACCTGCCGGTTTGAGGTTGTGCTTGACCGTCATGGTGTGCATGGGCTCCAGCGCAACCTGTTGGTAGAAAATATTATCGACATCTATAAGCAGCAGCAAGAAGGTAGTGGCGGTGGAAGCACAGAAACCACCCTGAAGCCTAAAGAATCCAAAGAACCGATGTGCCAAGAACACGAGGATGAGAAAATCAACATCTATTGCGTGACCTGCCAGCTACCCACCTGTTCCATGTGCAAAGTGTTTGGCCAGCACAAGGACTGTGAGGTGGCACCTTTAGCAAGTGTTTACCAGGCCCAGAAGGGTGAACTGAGTAATGCTATCGATACGCTGGTGGCCAGCAATGGCCGTTTGCAGGCCCTGCTCAACCAGATGGAAGATGCCTGCCGTGCTGTGCAAGAGAATGCTCAGCGTGCTAAGCAAGGGCTAGCTGAGCGCTTTGACTTGTTATATGCTGTCCTGGAAGAGCGCAAGACCATTCTCCTAGAGCAGATTGGTAAAGAGCAAGATGAAAAGGTGGCAGCTCTGCGGGCACTGGCTCAACGTTATAGTGAACGACTGCAGGCTAGTTCAGAACTCACAGATACGGCTGTGAGGGCATTGGAGCAGGGTGGCGCCGCTGAGTTTCTGGTAGCCTCCAAGGGCCTTATCACACAGACCAAAGATGCAGCTAAATGCTCACTGGGGGAAGACAGGCCAGAGCCAGGCTTCGAGAAGATGGACCACTTCACTTTGTCTACAGAGAACGTTGAGGCAGTCCTTGCAAAAATGAACTTTGGAGTGGTTGATGACGATGAATTTGAGGATGCGGAGGAGGAAGAGGAGGAGGAATAATGACAGTTGAAGTGCTTATGGACTTGTAGGAAATACTGTAATTTGTGCTTTTGAAGGTTTTTTGACACAATTGTTTATGGCAGGGACTCTGCATTTGATGTTGAAAGAAATATATGGTTATGGTGGATGTGGGCTAAAATGGCTTGGCCTTACCTTCAGTGCAATATTTAATTTCAATGTCGTATTCGTACCTCTTAACTTCTTTTTATACTTTTGTACTTCTAAGTCAGTTACATGGAAAAATAGGTCTAGATAAATGTAAATATAGAATGTCTGAAGATTGATACATACATAATTTTCCTCATATGTAGGTTATGGAAGTAGTTATTTGTGTTTTTCCTCACTTTGTCTAACTGTGTGTTGACTTGGTGATGCCTATAATCACCAAATCTGTCTTTAATGGAATAAAGCTGCATGAACTTAAGCATCTATTTACTTTACTTTATTGCTAAACTTAAATATAAAATTTAAGTTAAGAGAGTATACAAAGGAAGAAAACATTATATATAACATATTATTTTGGTCATATACATCTTCCTTGGAGTACTTCCATCAAAATATTTCCCAGTCTGTTGCTGCTCTTACTTGGCAATAGGCTGTATTTAAAAATAAAAGCCCTTGCCATGTCCTGTCTGCTTTGCCTTTGCTGGTGAAAAGTGGGGGCTATTTTTAACAGGTGAGAGGGTGAGAAATGATAGCGGCCTTAGAATAGACAGCCAGGTCCTGTTTCTCCTCCATAAAACCCCCATCCTCCCACTCATGGACGTCTTGCTCAGCAGCTCCAACCCAACTCTGGGGTGTCAGAAGGGCATACTAAGAAAAAAGGCTGGTCCAGTTGCCGCACAAGTCACCTCCTAACGTTCGACAGGCCATGGTAAAAATACATGTCTGCCTGGGGACTGGGTTACAAAAAGTCCCTTGAGGTGACCTGCTTGGCTGCGTTGGGTGCATTTGCTCAGAGTCAGGTGCAAGAAAGCTGTTCCAACACAAGAAGCAGTTTTATCGTGTGATTATGGGGTTCACTTTTAACAGATGGGAGTTCTATACGGACTCCAGAGGCGGAAAACCACTCCACTGTAGTCATTCATCAATAGTGAGACACCACAATGACAAAACAATAATATTTCATCCACATTCAAACACAATTAATACATAAACACTGCTGTGACAAGTTATTATTTTCAGGCCTACCACCTGTTTTTAGCGAAGTACAATAACAGGGTGAACAGGAAGCCCCTTGGACAGCAGAATGAGAAAGCGCTCTTGACAAACCGGCCTTCCCCTCACAGCTGTCTTTTCTCATCCCACTTGTTATTGTTACTGCTGCTAGCTGCTGCAACAGACTCGGGGTTGACTGTTGGTGCACACACTTTGTTGCTAGGCTATAAAACACAAAAGGCCACAACCCTGAGGCATTTATGTGATAGCTGCAGGAGCAGCAGCAAATACATGCTGGTCGCTGTCTCTTGAAGTTATCTCCACAAACTACAGCACCATGTCAAGTCAGGCTAGATAAATAGGACAGCTTTGACATTTTGGAAGCCTAAGCCAGTGCCTGCTGATACAGACTTCAGCTGTTTGTAGTGTAAGCCGTGCACAGCGTATAACGGCGGTGATTCATGTTAAGCACACTTCATTTAACATGAGCTATTGTTAAGTAGTCTTGATTATGCATCTTAATTTCTTATTCGATCAAATCAAAGTACACCATTTGTTTTAAAACAAACCCAGATGGTAAAAGCAATGAAACGCAGACAACCCAAAGTTTTTGTTCAGAATAGCTTTATTTAATTTAAATCCCAAACCAACTCATGCCAGTTGGTAAATTGTTTGTGAATGTGTGTTTGTTTGGGGTGAGGAGGAGATGGAGTGGTGAGAGGAAGCGACTTCATAAACTCCAAAACACCAAATTACCATAACCAAACCGTAAGGTGGAAACTTGGCAAGAACATGCTGTTGCCCATGTACTGTATGCACTTTAACTAGAACCAGAGCATGTATGCACTCCTGTACTCCTGTATGTATATATATTTCTGATAGTTATGTCTGTGTGGTTCGTGCATCCTTCACAGAGAGCACACGGCAAAGGGCGTACAGTCTAGTGGCACAGGCATACACTTCCATCACTGCAGATGATTTTGCTGCCTTTGTGGGATACTCTGTGGAAGAGGCAGTAAAGGGTAAGATTGAATTTACACAACCTCCTCATAGGTAATGTTATATCATCACTGTTAATTGTGTATAAATAATAAAAACAAAATAAGAGTTATTTTGGTAATAAAACCGCCGCATTATTACAGTATGTCTTCTAGGGTGTAATACAATTAATGTCCATTACATAATCATGTATACATTCGATGATGGGGATATTTTCTTCTTCTTTCCCACCTTTGTCTTTGTCCAAAGGTGTGGTGAGCCAGGGTTGGCAGGCAGACCCCACTACCAGGATGGTGATGCCCAAAAAGCCAGGTAGGTGGCAGTATTGCTCTTTGAATTTGTACCCATCATCGGCCCACTGTTCTGTTGCCCAAACGGTTTTCTCTTCATGAGTAATCCTGCACCCTCCTTCCTGCTACTCTAGATTTTATTAGACATGCATAAAAAATGTCGAGAGCAGGGATTTAGGAGTCATTCTAATCCCAATGAACGCCAGATGGCATTTTCCTTTTGCTAGAATCGCTTCAAATTTTTTGATTTGCCAAATCTCCCTTGTCTGATGTCCATATTTCCAAAACTTCCCTCATCCATTCCCTGTCTTTTCTTCTCCTGCACTCCCTTATTTTGTCAAAATTATTATCGCATCATCACATGTCCTCAAGCCCGGAGAGCCATGGATTGATCCATCTTGTAAGAGAAACCTACCGATTTATGCAAACAGTCAAGGAGGAGGTTGCAGTCTGTCCTCCTCTCTGTAGTCATTGGGCATCCGACTGCTGAAGCATCTGCTGCGCACATGTCCAGCACAAAACACTAACCCACTCACCATTAATCCTCACATGCCAGCTTTTCCCCCTCCACGGCAACACAGGGACTTAATACTGCTTGGTAACTTTGGTTGTAGAGTGAATCTCACACAGGAAATCATTCTGGTTCGGGATAAATGTAAAGTGTTGTAATGATCTCCAGGCTGAATGTCTCACAGTCACATGGGGAGGCTCTGTAGGTAGTGTTATTAAACAGGTCGGGGGAAGCGGTGAGCTCAGATGTCGACAGGGTGGTTAACTTGAAACCTGCGGCCTGCTGAGTCTGCCTGAGTTAGAACAGCCCACATGCTCTAGCCACCGTGTTAAAGCTGGGGAGATGTAAGAAGATCGATGGTACTTGGCACAATGAGGAATCCCCCTCTGACTCAACTTCTCCTCTGTCTCTTTTGCCTCGCTCTCAACAGATCCTCCCCCTGTCTCATTGGTTCCAAATGAGCAGCAGTTGGCCAGACTGACTGACTACGTGGCCTTCCTCGAGAACTGATAACCCACCACAACCACTGCTACCCTTTTCCCCTTGGTTGGTACAGAGGGAGAATACAAGTTTGGATAGACTCTTCCTCCTTCTTACAAGTCCCACTCCCCTGATTAGGACGTACCAAAAACTCGCCCGTCGTCTTGCACGAATGCTGCAAGCTCTTCTCCAAGACCTGCCTATTTATGTTCATTGACTAATATAGCCTCTGCTGTTAATTCATATGTTGAAAACTGATTATCTTTCAGACACAATGTTGCATCATATTCTTTTTTTTTTTTTGTTCTCTTGCTCTCTACAACCCAGCTGATGTGTAAATTTGAGTCTGATTTCAAAGGAGGTATTACAAGTAATATGTTTCCCATCACTGTCAGTATGTTTTTATTGCTAACCTAACAAACCCTTCCCACACACTAGAAATACACAAACTAGTATGTCCAGGACGTCCATTCTGTTTTAGCACTTAGTTTGCCTTGAAACTAATTTTGTCAGGTAATAGAAGTTGTGACATGCATGCAAGACCGTGTGGATTTCGGTTCCTCATGTTTTGAAGTTTGTTTTGAATATTATTGAATAAATATTTTGCTGTTTCTAATGTAGTATTCTTTTATTCTAGAGTTTCGTTTCAGGTTGGTCTTTACAGAGCAGGCTGGGCTCAATCAAGGATGATGAGTATTTAATTATATTAGGCCTTCGGGGCATACCGGTGTCACATTTGTCTTACATGGAAATACGTTTTCACTTTTCTGCGGCCTGGCATCAACAATTCATATAAATGGGGAAGCATATGACTGCTGTTGTCATAGCCACACTAGTATTGACCATTGGTGACTTTATATTTGTGCACATGATCAGAATGAAAGCTGTTTTGGTTTGTCCACATGTATACCTCAAATGGTATGCCTTGCTTTGGAAAATTAAAGATGTTGCAGTAACGCCAACCTTTAAGTCCACAAACCTTCGCGTCTGTTGCATGACTAAACGCACCAGGTTGTATTACTAACTTGCAAAGCAACTTTACTGCCAGTGTGAAGATTTAAAATTGCTATATGGATTTTTAGCTTGTTTCATCAATGGTTTCATCACTTCTTCGAAGTATTAGTACAAGTCATTGTTAAATATTATTACCATTAAAATTGGTTCTCTCAATCTGTAATTAGCTTGAATTAACATGAAGAGGCGATGGACTTTATCTTGTAAATATATATCTGGCTGCCATCTGTTCATCAATGCTACGAAATAAAGGTCTGGTTGTGATTTGATGTTTTTGTCTTTCTCTTTTTTTAGTCCCGTCTGCATCCTGTTTTGCAGAAGAATTGGAAACACTAATGTATTTGATCTACATTGTAGCTTGACATAAAAGAAGTGGCAGACATTTGATGTGACTGAGTGTGAAACCACGTACATCAGGGCCATTCCTTCCATCTTTGTGGTGGCAAGAAACTCATTTATTTCATGATATGGTTTGCTTTGTTTAGACAATGGCACATTGGCGATGACCGCAAACCTGAAAAAAGACATTTTCTTTACATTTGCTGCATTAGTTCTTGCTGGCCTTGTTAAGTCTATTTCAGTTACAATCAAGGCTACATCCTCCTGTACCTAAATGGAGATCTTTTGTATCTTTTTTTTTTGCCCATTCAGTAATGGATTGAATGCATCTTACTCTTTTAGATTGTTCTCCTGTATATAGAAATGTCACGGTATACGTTTGTGTATTTGCTGTGTATACCCTTGTTGACTTAAACCCACGTCCAAGCATGTGTTGAAGCAGCAGTGGCCTCATGACAGCACAGCGTGCCAGAGTCAGTCAGCACAAGTGTGAGTGTGAGAAGGTAACTGACCCTGATCACTCTTCTGTGTTCCTCTTGACCTCGAGTCTGTCACAACGGTACTGAACTTGTACACAGAGGCACATGTACCCACAGAAATCTACTGGAAGTTGCACAGCCTGAGCTACATCACTGCAAAAATACATTTTAACTGTATTGATATGAACAACCTCAATGTGTTTCTCGTGTGAAAGTCTTACAGAAAGAAATGTAAAGTAGGCTACATGTTAAAACTGTAATAGTTGAAGAAACACCAGCCACTGTTCATTCTGAGGCCGCTGTTCATTTAAGTAACATTAAAAAAACCTTTCAATTAATCAGTTTTATTAATTCAAACAATAATTTGGAAATGTTTCAGTCTGGTTTTCGAGAACTGAGACAGCCCTTGTCAAGGTAGTTAATGACATCTGGATGCCAAAACACTCAGTATTGGTGCTACTTGATCTGAGTGTTGCTTTTGATACAGTTAACCACATAATTCTTTTAAATAGACTGAGGAATCACATTGTACTGTCAGGAACTGCTTTTAATTTGTTTTCTTATCTAACTGGCAGGGAGTTTTTTGTTGCTATTGATAATAACTTCTTCAAAACCTCTAAAATAACCTTTGGGGTTCCCCAAGAGTCCATTTTAGGGCCATTTATTTTATCTATACTGTATATGTTACCCATAGGTGATCATTATCGGGAGACACCATTATGTCGATGACACAGCTTTATTTGGCCTTGTCTCCTGATTGCACAGGACCAATCGATTCCCTTTTTAAATGTCAGTCAGTCATTTTCTACCGCTTGTTCCCGTTGGGGGTCGCGGGTGACTGGAGCCTATCCCAGTGACTTCGGGCCTTAGGCGGGGTACATCCTGGACGGTGGCTGACACATAGACAGACAACCATTCACTCTCACATTCATCCACTAGGGGCAATTTGGAGTTAGCAGTTAACCTACACATGCATGTCTTTGGACGGTGGGAGAACCCAGAGAGAACCCACGGTAACACAGGGAGGACATGCAGACTCCACCCAGAGAGATCGTGCGACGTCGGTCTGGTCGAGTGGTTCGAACCCACTCTTTTTAAATGTATTTTAGATATTAATGTATTGATGTCACAAAGCTTTTTACAGCTCAGCCAAGACAAAACTGAAACGTTGGTCATTGGTTTGAAATCTCAGAGAGAGAAACTGGTCGCAAAATTAAATTTCCCTTGTACTTACCCCAAGCCAAAAATCAAAATATCCTGGCGTGGTCTTTCACACAGACCTAAACTTTAAAGCTCACGTGGGGTTTGTCACCAAATCGGCTTTTTATCACCTTAAACATAGTACTGGAAGTATTGAAATTCTTAAACAAAATGAAAACCTACCTCTTCAGCCAGGCTTGTGATTAAAGGAACAGTTCACCCCAAAATCAAAAATACATATTTTTCCTCTTACCTGTAGTGCTATTTATCCATCTAGATTGTTTTGGTGTGAGTTGCCGAGTTTTGGAGATGTCCGCCGTAGAGATGTCTGCATCTTTTGAATATAATGGGACTGTATGGCACTCGGCTTGTGGTGCTCAAAGCGCCAAAAAAAATAAATTTGAAAAACGCAGCAGCAACGTCTCTTTCCAGAAATCATGACCCAGTTACTCAAGATAGTCCACAGAACTTGTTGTGAGCTGTTTCATGTAGGAACTATTGGTAGAAAGAAAATAGTTCCCACATGAAACTGCTCACAACAAATTTGAGTGTAAATGAAAACTTTTGTATTTACACTGACATACAGACCAGAAGAAGCCCTGCATAGCACAAAACTGCATCTTTGAGGCAATCAATGAGGGAAACGAGCTCATTTGAAATCCTGCATGTGGATACTAAGTCTTTACAGTACAGTTTTGGTGCTCTTTAAAACCCTTTCAGACCATAAATTCTGGGTAACTTGATGCATGCTAATAAGCAACACAGTTTTACAGGTTCATATGATGCATAAAATATGTCAAGGCAGGGTTGTGAACTAGCTGGGGGAATGCTTTGAAGTGAGGACACGGGGTCATACTGTATTTCAAGAATAGGCTCTTAGCATGTTTACTGCTGTAGATCAAGCAGTTTAATTGTCACTTGTTTTAGACTTCTTTTAATGGTGATCTTCTCTGTTTGTTTCATGCATGTATGACCTGCATTTCACCCTGAAAGTGAAGTGCCCCAAAGAGGAAAACAGCAGTAACTACTTGCTTTAGTAAAAGTTAAAGGTTGTAACCTCATGTAGAGTTGTACTGTACAAATGGTAACATTAACTGAGCTTCATCAACAATACATCTCTTGGAGAAATGGCTGAACTTTGGTGCAATTTTTCATTTTCATTGGTCACTGGTGTTTGCTCCATGAAATACCAAGACTAGAATGTGCTGTTCAACACAAATAAAAACACACTGTAATAAAGTACAGCAGTTGTTACAAAAATAGTTGTCAGCACTTAAAATCAGTCTTGCCTTTGCTGGGCCTGCACATTTGAGAAGTCTTCTATCATTCACATGTTTCCACTCCTGCTCCCTTTGAAGTGGCTGAGAACACTGTTTTGTATTATTTGTACAATCCTCCTATTTTTGTTTGCAGTGAGCCTCCGGACAGATACCAAATGTTAGAAACAATTAACATGAACACAGAAGAAACAGAAAAGCAGAAGGAAAGGCCTTTGGAAAAATTTAGGATAACATCGATATGTTTTTTCTTTTTTTCTTTTTTTGTAAATATTGGAATTTTGGAGTGAAAATAAGAAAACTCGTGGGACCTTAACTGAGTCAATTGCCTTGCATCTTTTGAACAGATGCTTACAAAGAGTCAGGGGCTCTTGTTCATGAGACTGTTTTTTCCAGGGGTCAAGGGTGACTTCTGCCTTGCATCAAAGCACATGCCACTGACATGATGCTATAGAAGCCTGCAAGGGTGGTATACAAACACAATTCTGCTTAAGCACACCCCCCTCCCCTCAGACAAAATAGAGACAACTGTGCCGACCTAACATTAAACTTCCTGTTTACATTAAGTGCTGCCATGGAGTCACTTAGCTTGCTGTGGGCTAGTATTATGAGCCTAGTATATTTTAGCCTACTCAATATTTTTTTGTACATTTTTCAAATTGGCACAATTAAAATATGCCGAATTAGCTATGAGCAGTTCCTGTTTGCAGTCACTATCACTGCATTATTTGGATATTGAAGGAAAACTAAAAACCTGATGATTCTCAGGCAAGTTCTGGAGTTATAAGGAGTTATAATAATTTAGTTTATTTATGGTATCACATCTGTGTGTTCCAATTTGTCTGAGTTATAACTCAGAGAAGGTGCATGAATTTTGTTGTAGATTGTGGCAATAGGGCGCTAAGAGTTTTAAAATACCTTTATTGCCTCCATGAGCTGCTAAAGTTCCAACTGTTGACCTTGTTGATCAGCAGGACAAATCAGCAGCCAAACTACAAATACTAACTTCCCATAGTTTCATGAACACCGGCATTTATCTATCCCTTTGACTGCCCTGGGGAGGCAGTTTGAAACCCCTGTGCTAAAGTGAGCTCCACATGTCATATGTCTTAATATTTCCAATTTGTTTTGCTAAGCACATTTGCAGGCCTTTTTATTTAGTACTTTTTAAAATTCTCATGAAGCTTTAATAACACAGTTTTGTGGAAAATTAATGAATGGGCACATTACAGTGTGGATATACATGAACATGTACATAATCTATTATTCTAGATCTTAATGGAGATGTTTGTGTCTGGAAACGTTTTTACATTATGTTGATGACATATATAGCTCAGCAGTTCTGGCGGTGTCTAAATCAGGCGGAGATGATCTGTTCAGCAGTCTCATGAAAGCTGGAAAGCAGGTTTAAACTGACAGGGAATGCCTTGGATGAGGGAAGAGGTAACCTAAGAGAGGAGATGAACCAGTAGGGGGCAGTCTTCATTTACAGTTGGTGTGGGCTCAGAGAGCGTGCACAGTTGCCTGACATGACACATACTGCTCGCTATTACTAAATATTAAAATGCATCATAGACAAGTTTGTAAAGCTTTCATCAAAAGTAGCAATATTTGGATAAGAGGAAAAAAGGTACATTTCCTTTTTTTCACATTTTCCTTTTGCTCCAACATGGGGGGCGTTGTTTAAATTTTCATTAACACCAGTAAAAGCTCCCTCACATGCACAGAGAAAATGTTTCCATGTGGGATGATGAGTCATGAGCATGAGACCAAGAGAAGACTCCAAGAGGATGTGGGAGACTGAACGGAGGAGGGTGATGAGAAGAAGCGGGAGAAGAGGGGGATCAGAGAGAGGAGGAGGAGAAGGGAGGTGGTGCGAGGGGCCGGTAGGAGCCAAAGGGAGAGAAGTGGTGGGAGGAAGAATGAGAAAAAGGAGAGGGAAGGAAACCTTGCAGAGGCATTGCTACATGAGAGCAAAGAGGATGCAAGACAAAGGTAGATAGTGGAATTTGAATATAGCTGTGGTAAAAGTGAATTTTCCAACATTATATCATTGAGATTTGGGGATTTTTTGTGATTAGTGCATGGCTACATACAAAACATTTATGTTTCAAATTATGTAAACAACCTGGGAATATATGAATCTATGGCAGCAATTCAACATGCACTGCAGTTTGTGTCATTTCAAGCCATATCCAAACAGATTCTACAGCCTTGTGGACTAGCATGAAAAATAACATGTTTGCCGGAGAAAAAATGTGCTTACATTTGTCTTGTATAAAGCCAAAAAAACCCAGACCAACTTGAAGACTCCCTAAATTCACGTAGCACCACCAAGCCCTGCATCAAGCTCATGAGAACCAACAGAATGTGAAAAATAATTATCACGAACAGAGAGGGGAATTAGATGCAGTTTCTCGATGCAGCTGTTTTCCAAGTCATGTGATCTCAGTAAGAGTTCCCAGTTAATGGCCATGGGCCCTCACATCTCTCATCCATTAGATTTCTTAAACCACTATTAAAGGTCAAGATATCCAGCAGGACTTGACTTGGCTTAAACGGTTCTGCTGCCAGCCAAAACTGAATGGGTCTTTTATGAGCCCATGTACCCTTCATTCATGTCCTGCTCCTGGGGACGTCACCATTAGACTTTGTGTGATTACAGAGGAAATTAAGTGAGGAAAATGAATACAGATCACTGGCAGAGTACAGGGAGGACGCACAAAAGTATGTTTTCATTTTATCCAGCTTTAAAATCTGCACTTATTGGAAAAAGACACAAAGTTAAATATAAATTCCCACTTAATAGCAAAAACATTTCTCAAATTAAGACTGCTTTAGTGTAACATAATACTTTTTTGGAAAGGATTTAGGCATAGAGAATGACATGATTAAGGGGACACAGCAGAGATGTAAGCCTCAGCCAGCTGGGCTACACACATTGCTCTTCTTCACCAACTGTCTATTTCAGGCATTAGTGTGTGACTTTTGTTGCAGACAATGATTCCTTAAGTCAAAGACATTTTTTTGTTTGCTTTCAGAAACAATAGGAATATTCATTTCTCATGTATAATGTTTTCTCTTGTACTTGGAGATCTGTTAGATCTCAGAGAAAAAAAGCTTCACAATTAAAGTCAGGAAATATTGTATATTTGTCTTACCATCAACAAATCCCATGAAACTAAAACCAACAATGGATTGTCCCGTAGAGCTCCATCGTTGTCCAAAAGCTGTTAAAAACACATCAGAGAGCCACAGTGTTGCACTGGGTGACATGTTCCTTCCTTACCATGAACACACACACTGTACATTTATTTTGACTCAATCCCAAATACACCGTCGTGCTGCTGGAAATACTCATTAGAGCACCAAATGTGGAAAATAAATAGTCTCCCAAATGCACAATTCACTCCTGTTTGGATAAAGTTTGATAAAAAATACAATGCCTAGCTGTTTTAGGAAATGACTAGCCATGCTAGTGGCGTGGCTCTAGGCATGGCAATGTCGGTCACTTGGTCAGTTTGGTCGCGACTTAAATATCTCAACAACAATCTATCCAGATTGCCACGTCATTTACATTCGTGTTCCCCTCAGGATGAATTGCAATCAGGTAATTCTAATGACATTCCCATCAGCCTCAGCTGTACTTTGTGTTTAGTACTAATTAGCAAATGTTAGCATGCAAACATGGGAAACTAAAATGGTGAACATGGTAAACGTTATACCTGCTAAACATCAGCAGTTTCGCATTGTCATTGTGAGCAAGAATGTTCGAAATTACAGCCCAACAGAACTGCCTGGCTGTAGACTTTAAGTCTCGTTTAAAAATGAAACTATATATTTTTGACCCCTTTTGGGTCAACAGACAGGGTATGGAAGTTGGTAGGTACTGAGAGGTAAAATGATACATTGTTGGTTTTGCTGTTTTTATGGGATTCGTTTACAAAAAACAAAAATATAGAATTACACCAGGTTTATTCTTGAAGAAACAGATCTATTAGAAGAAGCAGATTTAAAAAGGTCTCATCGGCACATTACTGTATAACACCATGTGTCCTGCACTATATGAGCTTGTGTTCCCAACAGATCAGTCCAAACCTCTCATTGTGGTTTACAGTGAACCACAGCCTCCCTGTCCCATGTTATTATTTTTCACTTTCTCTGAATTCTCTGAATATTTGGAGGTATGAGTCATGTAACATCACATTACACCAACCCAACATACACTTTGGATTCCTGTCACACAGGAAGTTCCCTTTGATGTAAGATATTCTTCTCCCCAGGGTTCCGTGCAGGTTGTCAAATTTCTACTCGCTCTGGCTTCGGCTCTTTGTTGGAAAAAATCAAACCCTGGAGGGTGTGCCAGTCCTGGGATTGAAGAGCCTTTTCTGCTTTTCCTTACCACCACAGTATCCACCATGAGGTGCAAAAGCATGACCTCTCCAATGCAGGAAATTGACTCAAGTGCTATCAGCCTAATCTGTGGCTTCTGGGGACGCTGAGAGACATTTTCCTTTGAAGTCTTGCAAATAACGATAAAAATGGACAGTCCAGTTTACTCATCGTGGTTAGTACTACGGCGGGGACTTGGGTGGGAACTCTCTGTCCAAGAGAATAACCCTGATGATGTCATCAGAGTTATCCCTGCCTGGGTTTTGAGACTTCAAATGTATTAAAGAAAGCCTGTGTTACAAACTTGGACATGGAGTTTAAAAGTTGTGGGCATTTAGAAGGCAGGGTAAGTCTAATGAGAGGTGCTATTGACTTGCATTAGGGGAAATGTAGGATTGAGCATTTTTGGCGCTTGGCCCACCTGGCTAAAAGTCAGGATATCTCAGCCTCTGCTGCTTCGATTGTGACCATTCCTTTTTCATTGGGTCCCTCGCAAATCCCCGACTTTGTGGAATTGTAATAATAAATCGCTGGAGTATCCCTTTAAATCAAAATTTCAGGAGTTTACCAGATTGTGGCTCATATTTTTTCAACTGGGCTTTTGTATAATCCTCACAATCTGCATTATGAACTGTGGTTAAGAGAACCTGAATATCTGTGGCAAGTATCATGTAGTTTGTCCCCAAGTCTTGGAATTGAATTAAGTTTAAGAGCCACAGCTGCACACGATGTGAGCATGTGTAATGATGTTGTAAAATTCTTTGGCTACATTTTGTTTGAATCATATCTACATGAATTCTGCTTTAACAGATTTTCGGAATATGTGACAGGATGAAAACAATAAACTTAAGAAAATGGTCCAGTAGTCTGTAGACTGCCACTTCACACAGCAAAGGAGGCTGGTTGATTCTCGACAGCGTCACGCACTTCAGGAGCAGGGTCTACTTATTAAAACATCAAAAATGCAAAATGCCGCGGTTTAGGGAAGATACAACAAGCTGCAAAACAGATTTTATAAGTGCTTGCCATATTTTCCTTTTAATTAAGTTGTGGTTAGAGTGAATTTAATTTGTAAACATGTCTATTGCTGAATTGTTGGGTCTCTGTAAATGATATTATAAAGAGTATGAGTTTGACCTGCGCTATAGGAAAAATGCAATGAGATAACCTCTGTTGTGAATTGACGCTATATAAATAAAATTTAATTGATCTGTATTTAAGAAAACTTAAATTATGTTACCTCAATGTCATTAGTCCCACAGAAAGAAAATCTGGAAATCATTAGGTGTTGTCTGATTGTAATTTCATTCATGTTGCTAAATATTGTTTGGGGCATTTTTTAATCTGCTTCATGATGTGTTAGAGCCAACCTGAAGGAGCGGGATGTGAAATGCGTCGTCATGTAGAAATAAATACTAACGAGTGAGACTTCAAGAGCAACTTTACACCAGGTGGAAAAGCAGTGTTTCGCTTTCCTCTCTCTTTCAACTCTGACTACACCCAGCATCACTGATGGGTGGTGCGGGCAGGGGTATGCTTTGTCCCCACCTGTGACCTCACCCAACAGTAATGTCACGTGGTCCTAGAGTACACTTCTACATCACTGCAGCCAGGTGAGAAGTTAAACCATGGGAAGTGAACAAAGACAAGATTTTCAGGGGGTGTTAAAGAGTTCTCCACTGACTTAGCATTACACTCCCTCAACATTTTCAGATGGACAGTTTTTAAAAAAGGATCAAAATCGATGAGGCAGAACCAGAGATATTTTAATTTTTATTCCACACATTTTTCTTCCTTCTCAAAACTTGCCACCTACATCTCCCACAATGTAACTCAACTGCTGACAATTTGGTCGGAGATATGGTTGTCTTATGCCAGTAGCGGCTAATTTAGTCTGGATCCACTATAGCCTCAAGCAGAGACGAGGAGTGGGCTACAGAGGTCTGGTAAGCTCACTTCTTTCTAACTCCACACATCCAGATTTTTTTCCATCTTCAGAGACAACTGATGCTGACTCAAGTGACGTCACTTGAGGACATTCATTCAGGACATCAGACTTCACAAAAGACTTTCAATAGCTTTTTTCACATATGCAGTAGTACTGCTCAACACCTGAAACAGACTTTGATGAGTAAAATCTGTGGAATTAAATTACCCTATAAACTTCTGCCACTTTTTTGTTTACGCAGTAAATTCTGTTAAATAAGAAAAAACTCGGTCGTTGGCAATAAATACAAATATGCTAAATAAAAACCCAGCACATAAAAGATAGGTGAGCTTGCTGTTTAATTTGCTTTAGGAAATTCAGCAGAGACAACAATCTGGACTGCAGACTGATGCTGTTAGGAAACAAGTCAATAAAACCACTTCCAGAGGGTCTGTGCACATGTGACTTTGCACTGGTTGGCAATCTGGCATTAACATTGTCAAGCCAAAAACTTCAACTGCGGAGGGAGCTTCTCGAAACAAAGCTGTTGTTGTTCTCTGTTCTTTCTGTGTCAATATCCCTCTTGTTAGCATGATTGTTTCCAATTGTGAATAATACAGCATCCCTGACCAACAGAGGTTAAGCAAGGCAACTTGTCATTGCAACACTTTTAACACCGCTGAACTGGGTTGAACATAAGTTTGACTGCAGTCAGACTGAACTGCCACAGCATGAAGTGGAGAGAAGAAAAGAAAATAGAGACATGAAGGTGACAAAGATGTCTTTAAATTTTTGTTTATTGCTTTTTTGATTTATTGACCAAGTTGAGGTTACAGAATCAACCATGTTCATTTGTATTCATAAGGTACCCTCTAATTGTCTTAAGTGTGTTACGAACCTTTCAGCAGGTACTCAAGACTCAAGAAGCGGTCTACGTGAAATATTACTGGCCTCACACCGGGTCACACCTTTTTTTTTTTGTAGGTTTTTGGCTGCTTGTGATAGAAACATGGAAGTACCCAGTGTGTCAGGCTGCATTTGAAGTGACCAAGCCCCAGCACACCCACACAGGTGATTTCACTTCTGGCTGCTCAGGTTGAAGTTGGGCACAGTTGTCCTGGAAATTATTTGAGGTCACCAAAGTTCATGTAACAATAAGAAACATAAGGTGTGATATCCCAACAGAACAATAGGGGAAGTGTCAATCAAAAACGTCCAAGTCCTAAAATGAGGTCTAACTGGTCAAAAAAAGGGAAACTATTGGTGTGTAGGTGCTTTAAATACACTGTGTGCAACAAGTAAAGGAACACCAATACACCCTTATGTGATGGTTGAACTAATCATTCTAAAAGCATGTGCATTAATATGCTGTTATAACAGGCTCCCCCACCGTCCCTCTCCTGTGTATAGAGCACACATTACTTGAATTCCCTTTCCTTGGCACTTTGTATTTATTTTTATTTTTTTTTGAAAGGACCACTCAATCCCTCCTATGTCACTTCAACCTTATCCTCATGACCACACATCTTCAGGAGTGTTATTGTTATTAGTGTGATTTTTCATTGACTGAATGATAGAAATTATAGCAGATGTAATTCAGCATGATATTTCTTAGAATTTTTGTTTTTTGTCATGATTGCATCAAAAGACCCTTACTGATTCGCTGCAGCAGAAATATGCTCCTTGAGCCTCTAAACTGAAGTATTGCTGAACATACAGCAGTGTTTCTAAATGCGTTACAATGTGGGATTTGCTGAATATTGTTGAAGTTTCTGGTTTATTACAACTTGGATCTTATTATTGCAGTTTTGGCCCCCATTTCTGTCACTTAAGAGAACTTTGCGCTCACTATTCAAAGCAACTGTTGAGATCTGGGAACACAGCAAGTCCAATGGGGCAATAAACTGTCATGTCGTGGGTCTTATGGGGTGTGTTTTGGGTGTGTGTGTTTATTCTGGTTGTTCCTAGGTTGCCTTAGTTCGCCTAGCGTCTTGTGTTTATTCTGGTCTTATTTTGTATTTTTTCCATATAGTTCATGTTTTTTGCTTCAGTCTGGTTATTTCCTGTTTTATTTTGGTAGATGTCTGTTTCCCTCGGTCTTGGCCTTCCTTACTTCCTGTCCCTGATTCCCTGATTGTGTTCACCTGTGTTTGTCCTGCACCTGTGCCTTGTTGTCTTCACCTCCCCTGAGCGTATTTAGTTCGTGTGTTTCCCTGTCCTTGTGTGGGATCATTGCCTTGTGTGTATGTTGGTGCTTGCCTTCCCGTGGGTTTCGCGCCTACATTCTTCTTGGTTTCCTGTCTTCCTGCGTGTTAATTCGAGTTCGCCTGTCTACCTTCCGGTAAGCGACAAAGACTCCACTCCTCAGTTACTGTCTGCATCTGGGTCCTCCTTCCTTGTCCAAACCTAAACAGAAGTCAGACAATCAATGAGATTGTAAACCTGGCAGCAGTTTAGCCAGATTATCTAAACCACTTCATTTGGAGGTAAAACTAACAGTGAGCGTACCTGTAATATCACTAAAAATCCCTCTTTATGCAGGAAAATGGTTTCTGTATTTGTACTGTAGGTCAAACTTGAACCAAGAATTTGATATGTAAACTGAATTAAATGTCTTCAAAGGTCCTTATCTTAGTTTGTAAAATTATTATTTATTTCCTGACTTTACATTTCTTATATTAAATTGGAAAGTGCAATGTTATCAGAACCAATATAAATGGGCAAAACAATGATCCAAATTATAATTTATCAGAATTATCCTTTAAACTATCTTCTCAAAATTACCTAAATTCCACAACCAGTGTTGAAATACCTCAGACAACATGCAAAATGTTAAGCTGTATCTACGCAGATGTGTTAAGTCACTGTCACAGCCCTAACACTCTGGTTATTGGGATTACAAACACACTTTACCCTAATTAGCAGTAAAAGGTTTCAACTAAATTGGGAAAGACTGCTGAGTCTGCTCATAAACAGCATACGGTAGTGTTTTGTTGCAATAGTCTACATAGAAAACTCCACACACATTTGAAGACTGTCAGAGTGAAAACGTTTGTCTCCCTTGAGAAAATCTGAAGAATGCAGTCCGAAAAGACTCCTCTCATCAGAATGTGTTTTGAATCTCGTCCTCTACTGAGATCCAGCTGAATTCCTCTTGTGGGGATAGGGTTACCTTAATTAACTGGAGGCCAGGGACCTTGAGGCGTCACAGTGAATAAGACGGAATCCAAAAGCCTCAGTGCTAATTAGGTTTCTTAATTTTAAGGAGAATTAACAGTTTGTCGTTAACAAACATTTCTAGGGCAAATGTGTGTTTATGGCTTTAATGTATGTTTGCCTTAAAACAAAGCAGCGCTGAGCAGACACCAAACGGCATGTAATCAGTGAGTTCTGTATTTATTGTTGGGAACCTCAATGGGAATTTAACTACATGCAGATCATTTACTCAAACTAATAGGATATGAATGTAGAACCCATTTGCAGAAAGGGAATGGTACTTCATATAAGACTCTAAAAATAATCCCTGTTAGGTGTGTTTCATGGAGCATAAACCCAATGCAATTTGGAATAGTGCGCATCATAAACAAACATTAATGATTGCAACCAGTTACCACTAATAGATTGAAACACTCCTATATTTAGATTTCAGAGAAAGAAATATGTTATGGGTCATATTGTTCTGTTAATATTCGTTTGTGAATTTATAGTTGGGGGGGGGGGGCACTCAGACTTTGTGGTTTGCAAATGGTTTGTGTTGGTATGCTGGTCCTGCATTATGTAAAGTGATTATCATAATCCAACATTAATCTAGCAATCTGAACAAATTCCAAAATTTCACTGTTAATCTATTATTGAGACTCAGCAAACCAATGCCTGAAAACACTGTATTGATATTGGACATGAAGGTGCAGTCTTGACCTTGGGAGCACATCTATGGTGACATATTCTTAACTCAAGGTTCAAGTACCAGCAGCTGAAAAAGGCTGTGGTAATTGGTCGAAGTCTTTGGAGTTGCTGTAAATTTTGAATTTTTAACATCTGTGGTATATATGTGACACCCGACTAAACTTCAATATAAATACAGGTGAACTTCAATGACAACCAACAGTCAGTGTGGGTCAAAGCGCCATAACAGGCTGGTTTATTATAATCAGGGTCGATAACATCAATTCTATAAAATAAGTTCAAAACTAAAGTGTCTTGCGTCGGGTGTGGCGAACCCCTGACCCTAACCAGAACTACACACAAAATACCCCCGCACCCTTTTTTCCCCCCAACAGGAAAACACTAAAACTGTTACCAGTGCCACAGAATATCTTAAATAATATCGCCACAAAACAGGTCAACACCCACCAGCCGGTCTCGTGACTGGAGGGAAATAACTACAATCAATCTACTAAAACCCAAGAAGTAAGGAAAAAAATAAAAATTAACGGCAACAAAACACTCTGCCTGAACACAGCACGTTAAGCTCAGTCTAACCAAAGGCAAACACAGCTTTTCAAGGGAATGTTTGAGGGTTAAGACTTGGTTTTGGGTTTAGGGTAAGGTTTTAGGTTGGGCACTTAGTTGTGATGGTAAGGGGCTGGGGAATGCATTATGTCAATGGAAGTCCTCAAGTATAGCTGTGTGTGTGCTGGCAGGTAATTGAGAACAGGTGGGCACCCCGGATTGGACCAGCAGAGTTGATTGTTGCTTCACGATTGGTCCACCGTATGACAGCAGCCCTTTTAAACCCTAGCTGACAGAAATGTTCTCTTCATTCTGCTGTTCCCAACATGTGCCAGTGCTAGACTTGTGTTTTGTGTATATGATGCTTTATGAGCAGAGAAATGGCAACTTAGTGATTCTGAACATTGTTTATGACAAACTTTGATTTGCTTACCTTAGCTATTGTATGTTGTAAAGAGATTATCTTTGTAACCAGAAATGTGTATATATTGTTTACGCAATTGGCAGCACAAGTATGAGTGAAGAGCCCTTCCTGTTTTGAATACTTCTTTTTTTCTCGTTTTGGTGATAGAAGCCTATGTTAGCTCTTTGTCTTTTCTTTACACTTTATTTTCATTAGGGAAGTTTTAGTATTTGCAAAGAGTTATTTTGTTTTGGGCACTGCTCAACTCTGAAGTGAATAAAAAAACAACTGCTAATTCGTAAATTCCCTCTGTTCTCCGGCATTGCTTGGGAGGGAAGTGAGTCGGGAGCATGTTGCATCCAAGTTGTCCTAGTCCTGGGATGTAACACATTGCCACTGCCACTACTCCTGGACTGTTATGAGCCTTTACAAAAGGAAAAAAGAAATGTTGGTATACAGTACCTACATTTTGCAATTCAATCATTCTCCAACAAATTTCATGTTTGCATAAAAATGAAATACCTTAAGGTGAACTTGTACCCCTACATTACCCTAAAAATCAAATAATACTAATTCAAACACAAAGGCTTACCAAGGAAGCATGTTCACAGGCGCAGGAATGAAAATGATGTACCTGTGCTTCATGTGGCTGAGGTGCTCTCACCTTGGTTGACCAAATTGTGCCTGGGTCCTAGCGTCCCCCATTTGTAAATGGGGTTTGTTCAAAATTACATACATATTATTGCTGCCTCCTACGTACTCATTTAGTAAGCAATATGCAGTACATACTGATTGAGTATACCATTACAGCCAACTTTTGTACAGTCACTGAGTCAAGTGACACTGAAATACACGCATATCGCATGACTGTCGGCTGGTGTCACCCAGCCAGCAGCTCCCTCACATCTCCGATAACGTTGCAGCAAATTTCCAAACAGCCGTTATTTGGATAAACTAGGCTTGTTTGAGAGGACCTGCGCCTCACCTGTGGACGAGATAAGGAGGCAGTGACAAAAAGCTGCAGTGAAGTCGGGCAGTCCACAAAGAATGTACAGGCAGCATGGATGTATTAGAACTGGACATAGATTCAGCCTGAACAAAAACTTTCTCCCATTAGGCCACCATTATAAAAGAGATGTCTGTAAAACTTTTGACAGGACACCTCAAATTGCCCCTCCTTGAACCACCACTTTATTGTGGTGGAGGGGTTTGCGTGCCTGAATGAACCTAGGAGCTATGTTGTCTGGGGCTATTGCCCCTGGTAGGATCTCCCAAGGCAAACAGGTCCTGGGTGACAGGCCAGACCAAGAGCGGTTGGAATCCCCCTTATGACAAATTTGAAATCCAGGTCTGTGACGTCGCCCAGTACGGAGCTACCGGGGCCCCACCCTGGAGCCAGGCCTGGGGCTGGGGCTCGCCCCATGGGGCCCGGCCCGGCTCAGCCCGAAAGAGCGACGTGGGGCCGATCTCCCGTGGGCCCACCACCTGCAGGAGGAACTGTAAGGGGCCGGTGCTTTGTGGATTAGGTGACAGTCGAAGGTGGGGGGCCTCATGGACCTAATCCCCGGACATGGAATCTGGCTCTAGGGACATGGAATGTCACCTCGCTGGGGGGGGGGAGGAGCCTGAGCTGTTGCGGGAGGTTGAGAGATACCGACTAGAGGTAGTCGGGCTTGCCTCCACGCACACCTTGGGCTCTGGAACTCAACTCCTCGAGAGAGGCTGGACTCTTTACTACTCTGGAGTTGCCCGCGGTGAGAGGTGGCGGGCTGGTGTGGGCTTGCTTATAGCCCCCCAGCTCAGCCGGCTGGCTCACTGTTATTTGTGCTTACGGGCCGACTGGCAGTGTAGAGTACCCGACCTTCTTGGTGTGTCTGGGAGGGGTATAGCATAAGGGTGTCCATCAGTGCACGTGGCACCAGGACACCCTAGGTGGGAGGTCGATGATCGACTTTGTGGTTGTTTCATCTGACCTCCGGCCGTATGTCTTTGACACTTGGGAGAAAAGAGGGGCGGCGCTGTCAACTGAGCACCTCCTGGTGGTGAGTTGAATCCGATGGCGGGGGAGGAAGTTGGACAGACTTGGCAGACCCAAACATACTGTGAGGGTCTGCTGGGAACATTTGGCGGAGTCTCCAGTCAGATCTTCAACTCCCACCTCCGGCAGAGCTTTAACCAGATCCCAAGGGAGGCTGGAGACACGGAGTCCGAGTGGACCATGTTCTCCACCTCTATTGTTGACGTGGCTCCTCGGAGCTGTGGCCGCATGGTCTCCGATGCCTGTCGTGGCGGCAATCCCCGAACCCGGTGGTGGACCCCGGAAGTAAAGAATGCCGTCAAGCTGAAGGAGTCCTATCGAGCCTGGTTGGCACTGGGGACTCCAGAGGCAGCTGATGGGTACCGGAGGGCCAAGCAAGCTTCAGCCCGGGTGGTTGCAGAGGCAAAAACCCGGGTCTGGGAGGAGTTCGGTGAGGCCATGGAGAAGGACGATCGGTCGGCCTCGACGAAATTCTGGCAAACCGTCCGGTGCCTCAGGAGGGGACGCAGTGCCCTGCACCCACTGTTCACAGTGGAGGTGGGAATCTGCTGACTTCGACTGGGGACATCCTCGGACGGTACTTTGAGGATCTCCTCAACCCCACCGGCATGTCTTCCATTGCGGAAGCAGAGGCTGAGGGCTCGGTTGTGGACTCGTCGATCTCCCGGGCTGAGGTAGTTGAGAAGCTCCTCGGTGGCAAGGCACCGGGGGTGGATGAGATCCGCCCTGAGTACCTCAAATCTCTGGATGTTGTGGGGCTGTCTTGGTTGACACGCCTCTGCAACATCGCGTGGCGGCTGGGGACAGTGCCTCTGGGGTGGTGGTCCCTCTGTTTACAAAGGGGGACCGGAGGGTGTGTTCCAACTATAGGGGATCACACTCCTCAGCCTCCCTGGAACAGTCTATGCCAGGGTACTGGAGAGGAAAATTCGGCCGATAGTCGAACCTCGGATTCAGGAGGAACAATGCGGTTTTCGTCGTGGCACACTGGACCATCTCTATACCCTCGCCAGGTTGCTGGAGGTTTCATGGGAAGGCATTCGACTGTGTCCCTCGCGGCGACCTGTGGGGGGTGCTCTGGGAGTATGGGGTCTGGGACCCTCTGCTAAGGCCTGTCCGGTCCCTATATGACCACAGCAGGAGTTTGGTTCGCATTGCCGGCAGTAAGTCAGATCTGTTCCCAGTGCATGTTGGACTCTGGCAGGGCTGCCCTTTGTCACCGGTCCTGTTCATTGTTTATATGGACAGGATTTCTAGGTGCAGTCGGGGGCCAGAGGATTTTGTCTCTGCTTTTTGCAGATGATGTTGAAGCGGCGGGGATGAGAATCCCCACCTCCAAGTCCGAGGCCATGGTTCTCAGCCAGAAAAGGGTGGCGTGTGCCCTTCAGGTTGGTGGAGAGCTCCTGGCTGAAGTGGAGGAGAAGTATCTTGGGGTCTTGTTCACGAGTGAGGGAAGGACGGCGCGGGAGATCGATAGGCGGATTGGTGCATCCTCTGCAGTGATGCGGGCGACGTACTGGTCTGTCGTGGTAAAGAAGGAGCTGAGCTGCAAGGCAAAGCTCTCTATTTACCAGTCGATCTACATTCCTACTCTCACCTATGGTGATGAGCTTTGGGTCATGACCAAAAGGACAAGATCCCAGATACAGGCGGCCGAAATGAATTTCCTCCGCAGGGTGGCTGGGCGCTCCCTTAGAGATAGGAGGAGGTCGGTCACTCGGGAGGAGCTCAGAGTAGAGCCGCTGCTCCTACACATCGAGAGGAGTCAGCTGAGGTGGCTTGGGCATCTGTCCCGGATGCCTCCTGGACGCCTACCTTGGGAGGTATTCCAGGCATGTCCAACCGGGAGGAGGCCCCGGGGAAGACCTAGGACACGCTGGAGGGACTATGTCTCTCGGCTGGCCTGGGAACGCCTTGGAATTCCCCCGGAAGAGCTGGAGGAAGTGTCTGGGTGTCTCTGCTTAGACTGCTGCCCCCGCGACCCGGCCCCGGATAAGCGGTAGTAAATGGATGGATGGACCTCAAATTGCAAACAAGGTCAATTATGACTTTCTATTTTTGAAAAACTATTTTATTTGTAAAACGTTCCTTGAGCCAAGGAAAAGCGATTTAAAAATGATTTCATCACAATGTAAAGTCTACGGGCGGAGCAGAAACTCTATAAGTTCTAAGGTCTGTCATAACTTTTTAATTTGTTTAACGATGCCACTGTTAAAATTGGAGGAGAGAATCAGTGCAAGATTGGGCAGATTTTAGCCCTTAGAAGTAATTTATTGAATAATAGCCTACATGGAAAATGTATCCACTGTTCGGAAAAATCATACGACCCTAAATTTAAGAAATTGGACTACTGATTCAACAGTCCAGTGTTTGTTGTTGTTGTTGTTATTATATATATATATATGTGGAAATGTGTGTGTATCTGGTATTGTATTCTATCCTTTGTTCTTTTTATGTCTGCCTTGTAAAGCACTTTGTAATTCCTCATTTTGATAATTGCTACATAAATAACCATTTATTATTATCATTGTCAACCACACAAGATATGTTTAACAGATTGAATCTTCATTGCAAAATATGAGACTGTATCTAGTGTTAAACATGATAATTACATAGAAAAAAACCCAATATAAATATCTATATATATTGGAGGGTCTGACCTGTAATTAGTCATTGATGTAAAACCGCAACTGTGTAGATGATGTGCCATACATTATGTCAAAAGGGATGATTTGTTGTTTTGGACTGTGTAACAATTTGGAACCTTCCCATCCACCCTTTTACCCATAAAATAAAACCTAAACCTGTATCTGCCAGTAGCAGAAGAGGCCAAGAAACCTGGAACAGTTACCATCGCCATGAACCTCACAAGAGGACATTACATTGTGTGGGTGAGGTGAAGGTATGTTTGAGTCAAACCTTTAACTCCAGGCCAGAGAAACCGAACGCAAGTGGCAGGTTGTCCATGTTTTCAAACCTACTGCAGTAACATTTTGTCACATAATAACAGTGTTGAGTGTTGCACCTTGTATTGAGAGTTTAACAAACAGCTTGGAATCTAAAGTAAATTAGGTGTCTTATACGAGTATTTGCTAGGCAAACATGAAGCATATCGGTTTGCATTTTACATGTGGGCAATAATTCTATAAATCCGTTTTATTTTCTTATTCTATGGCGGAACGGGAGAATACAGGTATTTCTTTTATTTAAAAGAACACTTGGGTTCACTGAAAACAAGTCATCACAAAATTGTGGATCGTGTGATGTTTTTCGCATTGGCAAATACATTTCCAAACATTCTCCAGGACAAACTTCACGTGCAATTTGGCCTTTAAGATGTGCTTGATTTAATCACATAAGAATAATATGCAAACAAATACATTCAAATTTTCTCTGGATCACAAAAAAAATTATAAAATTTCAAATGACAGATATTAAACTTTTCATCATCTCTTTGTCTATGAGGACCATTGTGACCCTGCTGTCACCACTTTTTAACATTTTTTGAGGACAAAAAACAAAAGTAACTTGCTCAGATCTCTTTGCTCCTTCACGTCAGACGTTTAACTTGGCAACATTCAACACTCCAGAGAGATTTGTATGCTCAGCATTTACCCTGACCATGAATGGGCAATAGCTGACAAGCATGTTGGGGATGCCACAAAATGCTGTTTTAGGCCAAAGAAGACAGTGGGAGAGGGAAGAGATGAGTCTGCTTGCTGTTTCTGCTGTGACTAAGGAGCTGCAGATAGTGGGAGTGAATTTAGAGCTCTGCTGCTCAATGTGAAAGTCATTATAGGCCTCTGACTTTTATGGCTCTTGTGGAAAGATGCAGAGCCAGCTGTGTGAGTCATCGATGGAACGACTGCACGTGTGCTGCTACAGCAGTAAAAATCCTCAGTGTTTTCCCCACCTCTTGTTCTTTTGGCCACATACATCCAGCCGCCTGGGACGGAGAAGAGCTCCCATGCTTGTAGTTTAGTCTTGCCAAGTTCATCAATTGGAAAGTAGTTAAGCAAACCGCATCTACGTGATCGTTCACCAGGAGGATCACTTCAGCTTCAAGACCCCATTAAAGTCTTTTGCTTGGTTTTCCTAACATCAAAACACAGTTTGAACCCTCAATTATTGTTTCACTCATCTTCAAAAAAGTTCTTGCAGATGAAACCAATGCACTTTGGTTATTACAATTTCTCCAGACCACACATTTTTCAACGATGTCTTGAACAGTTTAAGTTTGTGGCACAAAGCTCCGAAACGGTCTTTCCTCCAACAATGTTTACACTGGCACTCCCATGGCCCTATATGAATCATCAGCCTGTGTAAATGACCACACAACCACTGGTTTGGTAAAGGCACCATATGGTGGAACCAACAAGCCTGCTCAGTTAACTGGAAGCAATTAGAGCCCCTCTTGTCTATTTAGCTCCTGATAATTTTACTCTGTCAGAGTGGATAAGAAGATGTTGCACATGAGGACATGATGTTGGAGGGGAGGTGGTGTGGCTCAGATCCTGCTTGGTGGGCATCACCTGGAACTGCTCAGTTGTCCTTCTGGATCCATCGTCTTCAATTATGTTTTACAATCTACAGTATTTATCATAATTCTATATACAAAGATTTAATCATTTTCATTATGATTGATTTTTGGATCCATCTTCTTTATTTATGTTTTACAATCTACATTTTGTCATCGTGATTGTAGATACTATGATTTTCTGTTGTGTCTATTCTATACACACAATCTATTGCATGTCTGTCCCTCCACTGTTGTTCTTCCTGAGGTTTCTTGCATTTTTTTCCCCTGTTAAAAGGGCTTTTTTTGGTAGTTTTTCCTTATTTGAATCGAGGGTCTAAGGACAGATTATAAAGCCCTTTGAGGCAAATTGTGATATTGGGCTATAAATAAAATTGAATTGACTTGAAGTGGATATTATTACACAAATACTGTAATACGTAATGAATTCCTATATCAACACAATGTCCAATATCTTGATAGAGAACGGTTTGAAAAGAGAGAAATTGTAGCTTTTAATGAAGTCTCAAACAGAGGAAGAAAGTAATGACAAAGCAGCACGAATTAGTTGGGATAGAAAGTGATGAGAGAAGGATTACACTTATTTCACATGTTCTTTATGACCCATTCATCACCTTACGGAAACCAAAATGATGATTTGCACTGTTTAACGGAGCTGAGGTTATTTGTTTTAATTCATAGTCTGCTGGGTGGTTGCATGTTGGAACGGAGAGGATGGTTTGCTTTGGCATGTGCTGAATGCTTCTGCAGTGTACCACAGTGAACTGCTTTTAGTCACTTTCTGCTCATTGTGGAAATTCTGACACAGAATTGTTAGTTGCTGTGGCCTCTGTTTTTTGTTGTACATGGAGGACTGGCAATGTTTTTTATTGTCTTTTTGCTCTACTTTTTAACTCCTGAATACACCTAACAAACTTTTTCCATCAAACAAATCTGAAAATAATGGATATATTTAAGCATGATGGCAGTGTGTCCACAGGCTTTACAACTTGTCAACCTGGACTGCAAAAAGCCCTGTGTTAAAATATGTTTGGTGGTGGAGGGTTGCTGCAGGCACAAGTGAGACGATGAGATATGATCCAGGAGTTCACTTTGAGGAAAAAGTACTCAGATATTTTACTTACGTAAAAGTAGTATAGGTAGGAATACAGCATTGTAGAAATCCTGGATTCATAAGTTTACTTAAGTGAAAGTAATATCAGCAAAATGTACTTGAAGTATCAACAGTAAAGTACTGAGCTCCTGTGACTGATATAATATTACATATGACATTATTAGATAGATGTTAATACTGATGCATCTATGTGTAAGCACCATTCTACTGTTTACTACTAATTACTTTATATTAGATGTATTAAAACTAGTCTAGAGGTGGGTAGTTTAGTCCGCTGGCTCCCAACCTAGGGGTTGGGCCCCTCCAAAGGGTCACAAGATAAATCTGAGGGGGTCAAGAGATGATATAGAAGAAATAACAGAGCTCCATTACACAAATATATTTGGGAGTTTTTCTTTCTTTGCCTTTTATGAAATATTGGATCATTTTACTTCTTTGGGAAAAAGCAACCCCAATGCATCAGTGCAGTGGCCTCACTGAAATTAGTGAGGAGACTGTGCAGAATTGGCACTTTTTAAACCAAAAAAAAATAAGAATGTAAAACAAACTTGGTGTTGGCTTTTGGAGCAGTGATGACAGCATGAGCTGGTGATTCACTTTATCAGCTTTCGCATACTTACAATGCACAGTGTGCTATCATAGCTCACAATGAAGATGGGATGTTTGTGCAGGGATGGGTGTACACACACACAGAGAGAGAAATGGCTGCTGAGACAGGTGTTACAAATCAACTCCAAGTGGATAAACTGTACAGTGCATCATGTCGGTGTATATTCAGTGTGTATAATGTATATTGGCAAGCCCCATACAGCTGTTTGAATCTTTAACACATCTGTCCAAAAGTACAAATTCCCACCCACAGAGAAAGAGACTGCTTTAAACATATCATGTCTCACTACTAATTGTAAGCAGTTGTTTTCAGCTATGGCTTTGGATTGTCCTCTAGTGTGATGTTATAATGTGCTAATGACATTTAACTATGTGTTGTTCATTAACGAAAGGCTTTAGCAGCAAAGTGCGCAAAACCAAAATGATCAGATCAGAGTGTGAGGTTTTCCCTAATCATGCATAGTGAAATCTGTTTACACTACTCAAAAAATTATTCCATCTGCCTGTAGACACCTGAACATCTCATTTCAAAACTATAAGCATTAATTTGCTGCTATAAAAGCCTCCACTGCTCTATTTTCAAGCTTTCCAGCAGATGTTAGAAACAGGCTGCAGTGATTTGCTCTTATTCAGATACACGAGCATTAGTGAGGTCGAACACTGATGTTGGGTGATAAGGCCTGGCTTTCAGTCGGTGTTCCAGTTAATGGGGTGGCTGTGACTCATGAGGTAGAGCGGGTCATCATTAATCACAGGATTGGTGGTTTGAGCCCCGGATTTATGTCCATGTTTCGAAGTTTCCTTGAGCAAGACACTGAACAATGTTGCTCCCGATTGTGTGTTTGTGAATGAGAGGCAAAATTGTAAAGCACTTTGTTCAGTAAAGTCAGGTCAAGTTTTTCACCACACATGTTGAAACAGCATAGGGTCAAACATTAACTGTTGCCACAAAGATGGTCTAAAATATAATTTAAAAATAATTTTCCTTAACTGGAACTACTCCCTGTGAACAGGGGTGTCCTCATACTTCTGGCCACATTATGTACATTGTATGTTAAATTCAGTATTTTGCCCAAAACAGTTTGAAGACGAGGTATTTAAATCATGAATACCAAACAACACCAACTCTGAGAAATGGTCTCAAATGGCCTAAAAAAATGTGTAAAGCTTAGAGTCCTTGTTTTCATCACAATACTATTTGTGGCTTATAGTTGTTTAACTCTTGAAAATGTCAGACTGTGTTCCATGATGGCGAAAAAGTGGTGGACCATGGTGTGAAATTAAGCGGTGATGACGTACTGGAGTGACATGGTGAGTATGGGAGGAAATCAGGGGAGTTTTTCAAAACAATGAACTATTTCAAACACCCAGGAGAAATTACATCTGGAAGTTTTGCTGGGGTTGGAGAGAGAACATATCCACAGGCCTTTAAAATTCGCTGACTAAATATTTAATCTTCTCCCCTCCAGACAATGACAAACCTTGCACTTCTCACTTCTTTACTTAGTTTGCTTTCTGATCTCTCAAGGGATGTATACACCCTTGTTCAAGTAGTAAAAACCTTGGAGTATACAGCGTAACATGATCATTTCTGTAGTGTGTTGTTTTCAGCCTATAAGACTGGCCATGGAAATAGTTTCATGTTTGAAGACTAATGATTGGCAATAACCACTGCGTATACATACACACTTTTTCATATGAAACCCACCATCACTAAGTAATAAAAAAAGCTTGCTGGGGAGGCTACAGTGTGAATGGGTAGAGGTCAATTAGAGTTGAAATGTGGAAATTGTGGATCCAAAGCTGGAAAATATAAAGACAATCAATCCTATTTAAAAGAAGGATTTCTCAGCTTGTCAAAATCACAAAGACCTCAACAGATACTCTTATAGACAGGAATATTTTGATTTCATCACATGTTTTTTTTTTTTTTTTTTTTCAGGGTCATAGTCAGGACTTTAGGAATACTGGGGTCATGTGAAAGAATAGGTTTAATTCCTGAACACTGTCAGCACTGGATTTATTACAGACAGGCTCGGCCATGACCTTCATCAGGCAAGCTCCTCTCCTTAAGAAATGTAAACTGTCATATTTTCCATGAATGTTATCTCCCTGTATGATAGTGCAAGTGCTATTTCAAAGAATTAACCACACTGCCAGAAAAATAACACTAAATTATAGTCCTGGAGGTATTTCCCTTCATTTTATTTTTAATTCTATTTTGCCTATAAACAGTCACGTTTAAGATATTGATGCAAAAACCCACTAGATGCAATTTGTCTGTAATTGTAGAATGAATCCCCTCATGTTGTTAACATCCCCAAATTCCCAAACAATCATGAGAACATGACCTTAGTGTGCTCAGTGGTACTGCCCTGGTTTCTTTAAAAAAACGTGTTGATTAGATAGTGTATGTTGCTTCTCTTGTCTTAAACATTGACCATCTGTGAAAATTGTGTAGTCAAATGCAAAACAGCTCTTTACTATTTAACAAGTTGTCTTTTTTTTTTTTCCATCTGAATGGTCATGGTGGAGTGACCTTGTCAAACTGTGGACAGTCATGTGCACACACTATATATATTAAATGGAGCACTGAGTCAATGTTCATCAACATTTACAGGGTATTTGCGTCCAGGTATTCACCAGTAAATATATTACATGAAGTACAACTATGTATATAATAGTTCAGCAACTGGAATATATTGTTAAATATAGGGTTTATAGTGTACAAATTAATATATACACTTCAGCCTGGTATATTGTTTGCTACTGTTTACAGTACAACTTGTACTATATACACAGGTTTCATGAACGTCTCCGGTATTTGCACTTTTTCAGCTGTTTGACAGAAGCTTTCCTGGTAATAAACTTGAAGATGTTTGACATTACAAGTTAAATAGTAAAAACACACCATTTGTTTTGGTCTCTGCAGCTAGACCGTTTTAATCAGGAAGGAGGTGCAGTGCGGCCTGGCCTTCAGGTCCTCTGGAAGATCCACATTAAAGGGGCCACATGGGTCTATTCAAACAGACCTTCTTCTGTAAGCTCAGTGTCACCAAACCACTAGTGGCAGCAATGAACACTTAGTTGAATTACCTGACAAGATAAACCTGGAGCAACAAAGAGTTCATGATAGAGCAAATAATATGCATTAAATATATAAAACATTCTTAATCATGACAATAAGTTGTTTCACAGAAGAATTTTTGACATGTCACAGTAGGAAAACACAGGTGTAAATAATAAAATGGCTGAATTCCATTTAGCTGCTTCAGTTTCAGGATCCTGGTATTGTTCATGCTGGCTCACTGTCACAATGTCATGGCTTACTGGGACACTTGAATATAAGAGAGCCATCGTTAATATTATTAGTAACACCTGGCCTTGTCCTACTACGAAAAGTCAAAATGTCCGCTGGGAAGGACTATTTATATGAACTTATTTTGACATGAGTTCCTTCATGTTTCTTGAATGTTCATTCGAAGAGACAACTGGAGAGTTAATAATTCACTTTTGCGTCAAATTTGTTTTCATTACACAGATGATGATGCTTGTTTTATGGTAATGAGTTTAACTGAATCTCTCATTTAGAGTGATAAACACTAACATTAATGAGTTTGGTAACATGGGACAAACGTTCAACTTTAGATTAATTTCAGTAATTAACTTAAAAGCCTGAAAAAAATCATCTTAATTGCCACTTGAATATATGTGAGCATAAATATGTCAGCTGCTCCTTATTTGACTCCAATTCGAGTACATTTCAAATGAACTCTGGAACAGTAAAAGGCAGTAAAAAAAACATTAGGTAACTGAAAGATGACTTATAGAATTTTTGCTTCTGGTTTTATACAATTTTCAGGTACTCTTTGAGTGCCACTGGAAAAAAATGTAAAACTACTGAATCTGTGCTTCTGAATCTCTGTAACTGTTTCTTGTATACAAGCTAATTCAAAACAAGAAGGAAAAGAATCAGTTGCTCATGTTTATTAGAAAGTCTAATTCATTTTTATTTCCCCTATACCCAGATGAAACAGTAAAACAAAAATAAAAACAGCCTAACAAGTACATCCCATTTCTCAATAGCTGGAACTTGTGTTTGAGGCAGTGGATCCAGAAGTGCACTTAACATTACATTAATGTTCGAGCAGTTGGTTACTGTCATTTAAATACACACACCACCATACAAGATTTGTGTAAACATTACTGTGGATTCTGTGACTGTAAAATAGTGAATGATTCCACAGGGATCAAGTGAGTTTGAAAACAATATAGATAAAAAAGCCAATGTTGCTATGTGAATGTGGAATGTAAAAAACACAATAGAAAAAAGATCACTGTAGTGAATAATGCCAGTCCTGCATGTACTGATTTATTGCTAATCTTTGTCCAAGATATTCATATATGTTTCTTGCTTAATCATAAAACTGCATTTAAAAAAATATGAAAACTCATATGAAGTCATTGTTCCAGAAAACTTGACTCTACAAAACTGAATGCACTTAACAACACCATCTGTAAAACAAACATACTATGTAGCACCTGTAGGTTAAAACAAATCATGCAGCAAATCGTGTTGCCCTCCATCTTGTTGTGAAAAAGACTACTTCAAGAATTTTGGGGATAAAGTCCATTTTTTTGTGGAATCCAGTGCAGCCACCATTGCTTTGGTATTGCATCCTGACAGTATGGCCATTTTGGATGGTTCTCCTCAGAATCCCCTAAACAGAGGTGAAAGTTGGCCATGTGTGTCATTTTTGTCCTATGTTCTTATTGCAGCGATGACTCCTTGGTTGACGGGTGCTGGTGATGAATAGAAAAGAAAAACATGACATTTAATATGTAAAGAAACGTCTTTACAAATTAAGATTATGTCTCAAAATCTTTTAATAACCATTTGTTGGTAGATAGTGTATGCACCAAATTATAACAGTTAAAGTGGCAGATATTAACTAAATGATCTGCAGAAATGTACAGCAGAGCATTGCATTCACAGAAACATTGGAGATGTTACCTCATAATTAGACTTCTGCGTCTAATAATTAGAATGTACTGTAGGCCTATCTTATAGTTAAAAGATCGTATATCATAATTACAATTACAATTTTTGTTTATTGTATTTTATTGTGAAGCCCTTTGTGACATCTGATCTACAAAGGTGCTATAAAAATACATTTGACTTAGTATTTATTACTATTTATCTCATTATACAAGACAGATTTATTGATCATTTTACAACACATGGTTGTATAACTAGACTTATAAGATCCTTCTAATTAATGTAGCCATAGGTGTTGTTGTGGTAGTTTAGATAAGTTAAAAAAGAGCACATTAAGATTTAGCCAAATGCTAATTGCTATGTTTCAGTGTTGAGCATTAATCATACAAGCATACATCAGCATTAAGTGATAAGTCAAAAGCTGCTGCTTGTGTTACACCCGTTTCATTGGAATGCGTTGCTCTGGAAAAACCTTTAATCTAAGTTCCTTTGCTGCAAACACTGAAACAGCAAGAGCCCTATATAAAGTTAATGCTTCTCATAGAAACAGTGAGCGAGATTCCCAATCAGGACTGGTATTGAGCCTCAGAACATTGGCTACACAGAGAGAATGATATAATTTGGCAATAATATAATAGCTGAATAATAATTTAACTTTAAAGGCTATTATAGGCCAATTTTGAGGCAATAAACTTGAACATGGTGCAGTCTTTGCTGCATTTTTCTTAATCCCTTCTTGTCAAGCCCCTAACAACTATACTGATTTTTAACTAGAGTAAGTCTTCAGAACACTATGAAACCAGTCCGTCATCACCACCTTTCAGCATTCAACAGCACATGAAATCTGATATGGTAAATAGGTTAAGTTGTATTGGCATCTTTGCATGCCAGTTCAAATTGCATGACCTTGGTTTATTTGGTTTGCTGTATCAGATAACTGCCAAAATAAAAATTAACTGCACAATAAAAGGTTTTTTTATATTTTGTTACTGTTTAGGGGAATCAAAGATTACTCCCTATGACTGTCTGTTGTAACTGGGACTTGAGGTCTTGTTAAATGTATCCTCTATTGGGGGAAAAAAAGCCAACCTGCAGCATAATCCACAGTGCTGCTTTAATTGAGGTATTTTCCTTCATTTGTCAGGTTTCTGTATAGACAATAACTGATCACTGAAACTGGAAGATTATTACAATGAACAAAACATATACCTGGTTTTCCGCAAGCCTTCACACACTGTTCATATGTGTCAAAGCGATTCTGGTTTCCACTGCAGCCTCCATACCAGAAGCGTGTGCAGCTCTTGCTGGGGGCATCATAGTACCACTTGAGGACAAATTTGGCACAAGTACCTTCCTCTTTAGGAAGCTGGCAAATATTTACGGCTGTAGGGGCCCCTGTGAAGGAAGTGACAAAGAATAAAAATCAGAGAAAGAACGAGCACACATGCTAGAAGAGCACATATCTCTGGCAAGGCTGTGTGCTGTAACTAATTGCAAATACACTTAATTAGAATTTGAATATGAACAGAAATGGGAGGTGCAATCAGCAGTAAATATATCATTACCATTGTACATAATGACTAGTAATGATGATAGCAGAATTTTGCCAGTGACCTTTTTATATTGTGCAATGGAAATCGGTATTTTGAGGCAGTTTAGTAAAGTAAATGTTTCAAGAAAAGAATAAAAGCACTTCCATCACAGCCTACATTTGTTCTCTCATATTTATGAGATATAGCGCATTTAGTTTAGAATAGACTTTGTATTTCAGTTAGTATCTTGTGCCAATTTACTCCAACGCTGACGAGGTACTGACAAATTGAACTTGCTCTGTATGAGGACTGCTGCCAAAAAAACAATGATCCAGTGAACAAGGCTTTCCATTCATTTTCTCCGTGGTTATGACTTGGCTCACTTCTGTGACAAAAGCATAACCTTCTCATTTTTCCATGCTTAGCTTTTTACTTGTTCCGTCAGTCATTTAGATCATCTGAGGGGCAGTGGAGGAGGTGGGTGGGTTTGCAGTTGAACACAAAGGACTTGTTGTTTTGTAAAGTGAGCAGAGTTTGTGGAAATTGAATTATGTAACAGTGATATAACATGCAACACTGGTGACTTGGTGTCCAGATATATGTCCAACATTAGGGGTGGGCTGAAAAGGTTTGATTTGCTTGTTTAAAACTAGACTAGGAAGGAAGTGCTTTTTCTTGCCTATTGGCTAGCATTTGAATAGTATACATGTGCACCCACATCAAAGTCAGTTTGCTTTAAAACAGGGAGTTAGAAGGGAAGGAACAGTAACATAATACTGTAGGCCTATAGAAAACTCACCAGGAGTCGGGAGGATCTCCACCTGTTCAACCTGCTGCACTTTTGGTTGAGGTTCTGGTACTGTGGAAACATACAAATATGAATGTGCTTTCAGCTTAAAGGAAGGAACATGGTGTCAATTGCAATGTGGATATAAATGACCAGACATTTACTGAAATGCAATCCTCATTATCTGTCAAAAAGTATCCACATTGGTAGGTTTCTTTTCTTTTCCTACTCCCCCAGCACACTTATCAAACTTCTGTATAAAGATAGGAATAAGCTCTAGGCAATTTGAGGGGGGATGCCATCCCCTTTGTTAGCAAAAATATCAAAATCCATCCCCCTTGTTAACCTGCTCAAAAGATGCGCTGTGCTTTATCTCGTAGTGGTGCTTCACATTGCCACTTTTAATAATCGCCAGGGTCTTGGAAACATATGAGCCATTCTGATTTTGAACTTTCTATGGGAAGTTTGAACATGTAAGAGTCTGTCTATTCTTGATTGGAAGCTCTGTTTCCGCTATCTACTCTTCTCTTGTTAGAGCACACTGTGTGAAATTATTTGTTCAACTCTGTCTGTGTATCTCATTCACTGACTCGAGTTGCAATTCTTATTGGCATGCACAGATTTGATTGGCTGAGTAGCATCACGTGCGATGATTTACAATGCATGCAATTGGTGTGTTAGTTTACTGGTACAGTCTATGGATAAACCATGTATGTATAATAACATATAATATAATAACTTCCAGTAATACATCCATGGGCTAAACCAGTGCCACAAAGGTTAGAAAAGCTAAGATAATAGAAATGCTCCGTCAAAATGTACTAATTCTCAATAATTTATTGATATTCTCTACAGCAGACAGGGGGAAAGAGAATCCCTCCTGTTAAAAATGAACAAATCGCCTCCTTTAATAAGTGTAAAATTCCTTAATCTTTTATGAACTGCGTGTATTTAATTGACTGTTAACAAATCCCAAGCTCCTTAATCACTGTAAACCTATGCAGTGAGTAAAGCATGTGTCTCATTTCTACCCAACAACCATGGAGTTTGTTGGCCGAGATGATCACTGTCTCTAGTAGATTTTATCAGCTGTAGCTAGCCAGCAAAAGATAATGCTAAAGTTAAAACGTTGTTAGTTGGTTGCAAACTGAAGAACTGATGAGTTTGTCCAATGTAACAGCAAGTTTGGCTGGAGTTGCTGGACTTTAAGCTTCCCCGTGCCAAAGAGAGAGCTGGATAGAGCCGCTATTATTACTAGCTACTAGATATGCTAGTAACTTGGCTCCCACACAGTGAATATTCCAACCCACATTCCCTCCTGACAACCACTTACCTGACCTCATGCAGTTTTTCAAGCAGAGGGCCTCAGTGTCGAACCTATTTTCATTCCCTCCACAACCTCCATACCAGAACTGTGTACAGATCCCGTTCTTTCTGTCAAAGAACCACTTAGCCTGATAGTCTTTACACGGCATTCCAGGGTCATAGTCAAGTGAGCATGGGTCTGCAAGTTCATTAACTAGAACATGCAAAAAGAAAAAAAAACAGCAATGATGGAGGACAGACACAGAGAGAGGAGGAGTTTGTGTTAAGATTAAATAAACAACTATGTGAGGCATACAGCAGTTATTGTGTGCTGTTAAAGAAGTTGTTGGTAATTAGGGGTGTTCAAAGTGGTCAAATGAGTCTTATTGCTTATATGGTTCATTCTCACAGGGCAAAGGAAATGGCATTCAACATAATGGCACAACATGCTACAGATTGCTTAGGGTTCTTGCATTATTAGGCGTTTGGACATTTGAAAACTAAAATTAGTCAGTAGAAAGAAATAGGTTTAAATATAGGTTTCCATAGGTGTTTTGAAAAGTTAGTTTGTTATAACTATAGTTTCTGTTAGTTAATTTAGTCATCTGGGATCTGCATGGCTGTGTGGTCTAGGTTAATAAACAAGTAACACATTTGTGTAGTAGTTCAGTTGAATTTGGCTGGATTACAGCATAGCAGGAAAAATGAAACTGCCTAGGAAACCCAGGAAACACAACTCTATAGAAACAATTAGCATGAATGCACCAGGCAAATATAGAGTAAATATTAAATGGATTTGTTCTAAAAGTTCAAAGACATCACATTGTTTAACCCCATTTTGGTTCCTATTGCAGTGCATTGTTGTTTTGATATGTGGCTGACAGGCCAGAGGTCAGCAGAAATAATATACTAAATCCAAAGATGTTTCCTATTTCCCAGCAATGAGCATAAAGTCATATTTAACACTCTTCGGGATTTTACTTCAAGCTTAAAGTTCCCCAAAGCACAGGGTAATGTGCATTGCATATCAAGTTCATCAAGCAATACAGAAATAGAAGAACTATTTTTTTTTTCTGACAAATATCAAAGTATGCAGGTTCAAAATTAGGTCAAAGCAGAAAAAACATTATGCGCACGTGCATGCACAGTCACTCACCAGTTTCTGGTTTGTCCAGTGGTGTGGTATTTACATTACCGGTGCCTTGGCTGGCTGGCTTATGCTCTGGCTTAGGATCTGCAGCTTCTGTCAAAGTGAAATCAGCAGTCATGGAGCGGAGGTTTTCAAAGCTATAATGCATTGAAGGGGTAAAAAGGGAGAAGGAAAACGTATCTAATATTGTCACTCCCCATTCTCCAAATTTGGTGTATGTTTGGAGGGAGTGACAAGGTTTGAGCCTAGAGGCAAAATATAAACTCTGTACGTCTAAATACACACATGAATAAATTTATAAAGAAGTGCTGAGGTGTTTCCAGACTGCAACACAATTATATTTTTAAAGCGATTGAGGAGTGACCACATTAATTAAAAAATCTAAGTTTTTGTTCAAAAACAGACCTGCAACTTATGTTTCAAAACCCAGTAATCTTATTGGATTGGTTACAGTCAACCGATACATTTTGAATACTGCTATCTTTTATGTTATGGGGCATGTGAAAATATTGCACATTGCTCTTTTACATAATATGTCATCTTGTGGAATAAAAAGGAAGCTTACTGCATATTTGTGTAGGTGTGTTTATGGACTTACTGGTAGTGATGATGCCTTTGAGAGTGGAGACAATTTGACCCTCTGCAGTGAGGGCAGTGACCACAGCATGATATGTTTGAGCACTCTCTAATTTGTCCACGGAAAGCTCTGTGCCTGACACGTTGGTCTTCAGCACCAGGGCATGGTCGTGCAACCGTGTCACCAATACCTCAAAGTAGACAAAGAGCTTGGTGTCTGGGCTGGTCCAATGCAATTTCAAGCTGCTGGGGGTGATATTGGAGACGTGTAGCTCATCTGCATCTGAGGGGGTAAGATATGCACAATGTTCAATTTGCAGAAAACAACAGTAGGCCAGTCGCTGTTGCGGATGAATGTCAGTGTGACTAAGATAATGTTACTTTTAATGTCCGGTCACAATTTTAGCAGTACATTTTCTGTTATGAGGTGTAGAGCAATGAGTCTGACAGAAGTGTTGGACGATGGTGCTGATTGCTGATTTATGGGCAGCCTGTGTTAGCGGTTAGCTATGCATGACTCACAGTGACGAAAACAGAATTAACTAGTCCAAATCAAACAGCCCTTGCCTGCTGAAGTAGTTTAAGCACATTTATTACATCCAAAATCTTACCTTTGTGCTTTCTTTGATGAACTGCTTGGTGATTTTCATGATGTTTCTGATGTTTCCTATAAATAGTAAATAAAACGATCAATATTTCCAACAAACTAAAAGCAACCAATGAAATTGCATTAAAAAAAACAATACTTACTCCTGTTGGTGGGATGATGTAAAGGGGTTTTTTAATGGCTGGTCACTCTGGAACCACTTGCAGTTTTTGGAGACTTCAGGGGACATGTAGAAAGCATTTTCAACTGAAAGGAAAAATAACAAAGAACAGAGTATGTCACTTACATGGACTTGGTTTAACTGATGGAATTAATGGCATTAAGCCTAAAAAAAATTAAATAAAAAAAGTTTCAAAAAGGCATTAAATGTGATTGATTGATATCTATCTTGAACTTACTGCTGATATACTTTGGCAACAGCTGGCCGAAGTTCTGGATGTGTTTGTTGTAAAATTGTGAGATGCTGTCCAGCCGCTTGAAGAAGACATCTGAGGGCTCACTGGCCATACGTGACAAGACACGAGCATCTCCAGCACTCAACTTCTCACCGACACCCAGGATGACCAGGAAGTAGCCTCTGCACTTGACCTCAGTGGCAATACGCACCAGCTGCTCCTCTTCTTCTTCCACACGTCCTGTCACAAAGAGCATCAGGACTTTCCTGTCACGTGGGAGAGGTGCCTTCTCAAACACCTGCTCCACTGTGGATTCGATAGCCGCTGCCAGTGCCCGGCCACCCTCTAACTGCGGTGTCTTCTCCAGCAGAAATGTGGCAATATCCTGAGCTGAGTGGTGCTCAGTCAAACCAATATCCACATGGATGGGAGAGCCAGTTTTATTGTGGACGAATTCATAAGGTGCTTGCTGGATCACAGACACTCTGGTGTGGTGAACGGATGATGTGGGATTTGAAGACACTTGTAGCTGCTCCACTATGTATGCTATGTAGCGTTTAATCTCTGTAAAAACTGTTGGATAGGTGGACTCAGAACTGTCCATGACGAAAGCCATGTCGATGTCCACGTCTGTGGTGAAAGACCTCCTATCTCGGCTAGCCGATAGGGGCACATAGTCACACATTTGGTCCGGAGAGCAGATGTCTAAAAAAGGAAAACACGTAATGTAATGTAACTTCCATTTATAAATGGAGGTAATGTATCTCTAATTGACATAAGATGTATTGGTTTTATGTTTAAGCCAGTATCATACCCCTGAGATTTTTTTGTACAATGGTTATGGCATACAAGATTAAAAACATACAAAGATTATGGCTATTTTTTTCTTATTTTCTAAAAATGTATCTGTGTTTATTCTTAAAATTTTAAAAGGGAATACAATAATGAATAATTCAAATAATTTTTAGTCTGCTGAGAATTTTCTAAGCAGAAACATAAAATAGAAATAGAAAAACTTTTGGATGTATGCAAATGCAACAACAAAACTGGGCATTTTTTAGTGAAAATGTGAAAAAATGTAAAAGAATATGCCTTAACTGCGATGTCATAATTAGTGCACAAACAAAGAACTCTTACCTAGGCAGACATGGCAGTTCATAACCTTTTGGATGACAGAATTGTACTGTGCACTTCCCTTATTGGGGAGGACTATTACCTGGCCCAGTGCTGTGTTGTTGACCTGGTGTAAAAAGAGAAACAAAGAAATTTGAAAATATAGTCATTTTTTTCTTTGGAGTCAGTAAATATGCCTTACAAGCCTACTGCTAAATTCCCCTTTGAGATATCTGTTTTGATTTTGTTTTGTCTTACCTGCAGTGCTCTGCTGAGTGCTCTGTCTTCACGGCTGACCAAGAACAGAGTAGCAATTCCAGCATCATGGAGGCGAAGAGCTGCAGTAGTAATTGCTTGTGTCTGACTAATTGTCCCCCCGACAAAGAAGATGGCGACCTTTCTCATAAGGAAACCACTGCGCACTCTCTTGAAGGTGTTCTGGGCCACAAAGCTCATGGCCGTCTCCAAGCTGCGCTTCTTCTGGGTCTGTAGGGTCTGCAGTCCCTCAATTTGCTGCACCAGGGCACGTTTCTTCATTGCATCAGCAAACCGGACCACAGTGGTAACTTCGCTGTTGTACATGGTTAAAGCAACACGAGCTCCTCTTGGACAGTTACTCTCAGAGATGGTGATATCTCTGACTAGGCGCAGGACTGTTTCACGCATGTTGTCGAAGTTCTGTCGGCTACTGCCATCGGAGACATCGAGGGCAAAGGCCAGCTCAGTGGGGTAGAGTGGGCATTCCTGCTTACCTAATGGTGTACACACAAAGGATTATGTTCTCTGTAGATTTGTGTGTACAGTATATACACAGTCATTCAAACGGTCTAATTAATACAATTTTTAGATACTTACCATAACAGCAAGCTGGTAGAAAAAACGGACACAAAATTTGGTGAGCACATAAAACATGAACATCATTATTTTCAGTCATGGAAGGACATTTTTGATAATTATTAAATTATACTTACGACAGTTATCCCTGATTTTCTTGACCAGATCACATTGCTGAGTACAAAGACACATTTGGAGAAAAATGTTGAAAGATTTTGATAACGGGAACCAGAAATTACTTTTGCTCTGTTCAGTCAATACAATTTTAAACCGTTTGATAAATGTACACATACCACGACACCTGGTCCTCTCGGTCCTTTCTGACCCTATGGGAACAAAAACAGCTGTTAACAGCTGGACATGGCCAGCGAGAAAATAAAATGTTATTTTTTCTATTGCCTATATAACATGATTATCTTTGTAAAATCATGTTATAAACTTAACAATATTACACTGTGCAGTATATACTATGTGTCATAAGTTTGAGTGAACCCATAAGACACAAGCAAAAACAGACCAATCAAGATAAGTGGCACCATGTCATCTATATGGAATTAACACAGTTTATGAGCAAAGGTTAGAATTTTAAGTTGCTTACAAATGGCCCAGGATATCCAACCTCTCCCTTCTGTCCGGGTGTACCAATATCCCCAGAGACACCCTGAAAAAACAGTACGAGAACAACAATTCACTTTTAAAGCTATTTCACTCAAAACAGTTTAAAAAATTGCTTCACTTAAAAGATTCACTGTCTTCAAAGACAAGTGCCAAAATTAATGTGCATGCTCGTGCAGCTCATTCACTGCCAAGGCTGCATACTATACATTTGACTTCAAACTTCAAAACTAGTCCTCTTCTGTATCACGCCAAACTGAAAACTTACCCTCTGTCCACGATTTCCTGTACGTCCAGGTCCACCCTTGGTGCCGGGGTCACCAGCTGCTCCCTGAAATGATGGAAGTAAAGAGAATGAATGCAAATGACCAACATCAAAAGGGAGGCCTATTGGCCAAAGTGTACTATACAGCATAACACTATAATTTGCAACCTCTTCAAGAGTTTGTTTTCCATTACCTTAGGTCCGGGGAATCCAGGGAAGCCCTCATCACCCTGTAGAGGAAAATGCATACAGACTTTAAATATTATTTGTGTCATTATCACCCCAATGAATGTGTGTGTAACTGCATTTGTCTTGAGATTTGTAATATGCTTCACTGATAATTGTTAATGGGCCAGAGCCATAGTAATCTTTATAGTACTATTCAGTATCACAGATAGGATGTACTGTACGTGTGTTTGGTAAATGATTTCAGATGTCTTAAACGACAATAGTAGTTAGAGTAACAGTTCTGTAGCTCCCTCTTATCATCCTTCTTTTCATTTTTAAACTATCACTAGATATTTGAGACTGAATCAAATTTTAATATTATGTTTAATCAAAATGAAAACACCTTCTGATTACCATATATGCTACTAGAGGTCAAAATGTACTTGCCTTTCTTCCTTTAGGCCCTGCAATGCCAATTCCATCTCTACCATCTTCACCCTATAAGAAAAACAAGTCAAAAGTAACGGCTTGACCAATTTTCTTTGTAAAGTGCTAATTAATTCAGCTGCATACACTCAGGAATTAAACAGGAACAAGAGTAAAATCCCTCCCTACCCTTTGTCGAAACATAACAGTGTTATGCACTGTTATGTGATACTAAGCAAGACAGAACACACGGAATAATAATGCTCATCAACAATACCAATCCCTAAAAACACACCACATACATTCTCAAATATTAAAGACACAGCAACATAAGTCTTGTTTGAAACCACACATGACAGTGATGCAAAGAATAGCTTCTTCAACTTCCAGCCTAAAGCAGAAGTTCTTTTGCCAAGGCGTTCTCTTTCACAAGGACAATTGATATTGATAACTGATATTTTAGATAAAGTTCTTATTTTGCTCATTTTTCACCAGTTTTTATACTATGGTACACGCAAAGAAGATGGGATTTCATTCTTACAGGCTCTCCACGGGGACCAAGGGGTCCAATAACCCCCTTAGGTCCTGGCTCTCCTGGCTCTCCCTATAAAGGCACAGAGATACAGAGAATGAGACCGAGACAGAAATGGTTAAAGATTCAAAGAGAATGTAAAGACTTTAAATTAAGAGTGAAATATCCTGTCGGGTCAGTTTCTAGATTTAAGCTCATATGCATTTCTGCAGTAGAGTTCAAGCACAGCACTGATTTTTTTCTTATAGTGCTTTCATGTTTGCTCAAATAGACTACACATGTGTGTCCAGTAATGTGAGAGAACTAGGCTCAGGCCACTATGTTGATAAATGAAATAAGCCTGTTATGGAAGAACATAAGCCTCACCAAATTATGTTCCACTTATTACCTTGCGACCAAGAGCTCCTCTTCTACCCTTGTCTCCATTGGGACCTGGGATACCTCCGGGACCCTAGAAAACGACACATAAAGAGATTGGAACATAACTTTTCACAAAACAAAAGTATATTGTGCACATGAATATCAGTCAGTTAAACCAGTGTTATTGTTTGTGTGAAATTAGATTTGTATATGTCTGCTCTGTGTTCCCTATCTGCATTTTACCATGGTTTAAAACTGATGCTGATTTTAAATGTGCCCCAAACATGATTTGACTTAATTTAATATGTGTTAAATATTTTACAGACATAGCAAAAATCAACTGATTTAAAGCAATGGCCTAACAGGTTCACTCACCCTGGGTCCAGGGTTCCCATCTTCTCCTCTGGGTCCTGGTGCACCATTCGGTCCAGGTGGACCCTTAAAAAAGACAAACCATAGAGCTATGAACACACATTTCTAGATATATAAATATTCCAGTCACAGTCCAGTCAAAACAATTTGACATATTGTTATGAAGCCAAGAAAAGTATTAACATTAATGACAACATTCTTTACGAGACGTGTATTTGTTGATTGAATAATCTGCCAAATTCTGTGAAAATAATGACAAACTTACTCTAGATCCTCCAATACCAGGCTCTCCCTGAACACCATCATCTCCTGGCTTTCCAGGATTTCCCTTTAATGATATGCGAGTAGCAAAATGTTATAATTATTACAAGAGTTATTGCAATAAGTATTAAACAATGTATGTTATCATTAAAAAGGAAATTACAGCCTGTCCAGGTGAGCCTCTTCTGCCGTCAGCGCCCTAATGAAGTGGGAGCAGAAATAGGTCACGATTAACAAAGAACAGTGGCATGTAAGTATTTGGCAAAGCTAATGAACACAAAATTGTTTACCCTCCTTCCAAGTTCACCAGGGCCTCCCTTCTTTCCATCTTCACCAGGCTGCCCCTATAATTTCATAGGAGATGTCCAGTAAAACACACCCATACAAACACAAACAACCATCCAATGTAAAACTGTTAAAAGTATAAATTTGACAATGCATAGGCAGGACCACCTCAATGGGATTTGGCATTTTTTCTATAACAATACAATGTGTCATTACCGCTGGTCCAGCATCACCGGGGTCTCCTTTCGGTCCTGCGCGATTGTTATCTTGTCCACTTGTACCCTATAGACATATATGACTTTTTAAATTTCAGCTACATTCAAACATCCTAAAACACAGTGTGCCCAGGATCACATTCTTATTCATACAAACTGCCCAAGAGAGCAATGGCAGGCTGAGGGAGAGATGTATACAATCTTGTATCAAACGATCAGATACTAACATTTTTACTTATTATAACTTATAACTTAATGACTCAATCTAAGCTCGTCTGGAAATAGGTGATAAGTAACAACCTACTTCACTGACTTTCACTGTATTGTGTACTGTGTATGCATACAAACACATTTACAAGCATTTCACAAGTAATGCAGACAATAACACTTTATAATCAGTCTAACTGTGTTCACTACTTAGCACAATTTGTAATTGTATAGATGAAAGTTAATTCAGAAAGTAAATGGCATAATTTCCATTATACTCACAGGGTCTCCTCTGATTCCCATTTCTCCTTTTTCTCCTGCTTGTCCTTTGGTACCTTTGGGGCCCTAAATGCAATAAATATGTTTATCAGCACTAATCATATGAGGTTGTTTTTTTTTTTAAGTGAAACAAAAATTGCATCCAGTCACTCACTCTTCTGCCAGGATTTCCTCTGTCTCCTGGGGGTCCCACTACTCCACTTTTGCCCTGAAAACATACATGGCAATTAAAGCCTGCAATCATGCATACACCAAAGTAGATTCAGATGTCTTTGTGTGAGTCCCACCAATGTGTTCATGTGGCAGCTAAAGATAAGAAATTATCATACATGATTCTGTATGATGTGTTACATATAAATCAAATGGACTGAATGTAAAAATCTAATATAACACACACACTTACCTCTTCTCCATTGATACCATCAAGCCCAATTTCTCCAAATTCACCCTGCAACATGGTAGCAGTTGGTTAGGTAAGGTAATCCGTGCATTAGCCTTTTATTCCTGACAGGTTTATTTAATAATGAAGACTTTAAAAAGAACACTCACCTTTTCTCCTGAGTACCCACGAGAACCCTGGACAAAAGAAAAGAATGTTGTTACACCATCAATTTACAATAACAAATAAGTTTAACTTGATTGTCAAAGTCAATATTAAAGCTTTTACCTTTACACCTCTCTGTCCAGGACATCCTTGAAAACCTTGAGTTCCATTCACACCAGGAGGACCTCTCTCTCCCTGTCATTAAAGAATATAGACAATAAAATGTGTTGACAAAATACCAGAGGGATGCAATATGAAGGTACATGAAGCGATGAAAAACAATAAGAATATTGAAAGTTGTCACTGAACTACTTGTGGGAAAAAAAACATGGTCAAATAACAGTTATAGATCAGGACAGTTTACAACAGGTGTCTGAAACGTTGTCAGACTGTGAACACATACATAAGCAATGCAGTCAAACTTACAGGTCCACCCTCATCTCCGGGATGTCCTTGGGTTCCTTGGTCTCCTGGACTACCCTGAAAATCAAAATAACCTAGTATTAGCTTCTGACAAACAATTCTTTTCTGGTACAATTAAAGGAGAGGTATTTGTATTTTTGAAGTACTGTACATCAAAAAATCAATTTTTCTTTTCTTTGACATTGGATACCTTAGATCCTGAACGTCCAACTGCTCCTCTGTCTCCTCTGGTGCCGGAACATTTGCATGGCACTGCACAGCACTCCCTCTCTGCAATATTGTCCTGCGCAGCACAAGAAAATAAATATTAGTAATTCAAAGGGGAAAAAAATAGCTAACCAATGTCTTCTGTCTGACTGATTAGTACTCACCAGTTCTTCCATTAGCTCATAGTCCAAGTCCATGATATTGACTCGTAAGGGTCTGGTGTACCTGAAGCCCCGACCGAATTCCAGCAACAAAGCCTCCTCAAATTTGGGCACCCGCTCCAGCCCAACCAGGATGAAACTGTTCACTCCTATTTTGCACATACAAAAGTTTCAGGAATATTATTTATCCTCACTAATTACTTCTGAATATGATACTGCTATAGTTTCACAGAGGTTTAAGGATAGTCTTTAAGGGCCGTTTTACTGTATCATCTTTTTACCTGACAGGCGAAGCTCTTCAACCCGCTTTTTCATTTCAGCATATGGGGCGTCAACACCATCAGTCAGATGAATGACAACCTTCAGAGGAAAAACACAATTTAATTTCACACTTCCTTAAATTTTCCACAAGTCTTTTCATTAGTAAATTTGAATTAAGGATGTCCCTATCAAGATTTTTGGGGCCCCGATCCTAATCCAAGGCCTTTAATATTGGGTACTGCCTATAGCGAAATTCAATACTTATATTTACCTAAATGTTATTTAAGATATGGATCTGACACATTGAAATAACAGCTGTAGAGAGTTGTTCAGTAAGGATCTTATTTTGATTGGCTTTATTTTAGCCGATACCGATCATTAATATATGCCCAGGTCGGCCCCTATGCTGATCCTCAGGATTGGATCGGGACATCCCCAGTTTAAACTGTTTCAGTAACCAACCTTGACAGCATTGTCCTGTCTGGTTTTGAACAGTTTGGTGTAAGCTGAGATGGTCTTGCCATTGAGGACAAAGGGGCCACGACTCCGCAGGAGTTTGAAGGTCTCAAAGAGCTCATCAGCATTGTCTGTGAAGTCCAGCTGGAAAGGCTCAGAGGCAGAGTCCATGGCCAGTATGCCCACTTGTACAGAGGGAAGCTGCCCAGAGGAGCAACTGATAGCTGCCATTTTGGAAATTCTCTGCAGAATGGCACCCATCTTGCTCTGGAGGTTGGTCTGAGCACTAAAGATATTCTGGGCAGAAACATCAAAGCCCACCAACACCGCTATATTGCAGGCTGTAACAGAGCATGGTTTTATTTTAGTCACTTTTTTGTGAGCCACAGAAAACATCTGGAAACCAAAACTTTTCAGAAATTCTAAGTTGTATATTAAATGTGAAACAAGTCAGCTATAAAGTCCATTAGCAAGAAAAAAAGAATACTGTCTCTTACTTCTAGGAGTTTCTTCTACACCAACACACAGCTTCCCCTTCACTTCATCATCCAAAGTCTCCAGGATTTGCTCATTGAGCTCTGAAAGTTCCTGAAAGGTGCTTGCTCGAGCCACAGTGGAGGACTCGCTTGCTAGGTTTTGTAACTCATTCTCAGTGTCACCCACTCCTACAGCAAAGACTCTCACACCTTTGTTCTTCAGACCAAGGGCTGCTGTTTTGCTGTCATCAGCTGAGCGTCCTCCAGTGATAACCATTAGGATCTGAGGAGTGCCCTCATCCATCCTACTGCCTTTTTCTTTGGTAAAGTGAACATCTTGAATATGTCGAATGGCTGCACCAGTGTTGATTTTTTGTCCTCCTTTGTACTCTGCACGGCCGATGGCGCTTACAATGTCTTCCCTGCTCTTGTATGTGTTGAGGTAGAAGACATCAGTCACATCTGCAGCATAATGTGCCAGGCCGATCCGCAGGTTGTCCCTCTCGTTGAAGAACAGATCAATTAGGTTGATGATAAACAACATCACTTCATTGAAGTTGCCCCTGCCCAAGTTAATGGAGCCATCCACCAAAAACACTATATCAGCCTTTTTGGGTGGAGGTAGGCCTGCTGCAATGAGAAAGACAGGGAGATATTGAAGAGAACATTGTAAAGAAAAGTGAGAACAGGATAAGAAATGGATGTATATAATTAGTATCTTTAATATGTGTAAACTTTTGCACAACTTACTAGGACCCTCATATTCTGTGGGTATTTCCTCAGGGATGGTCCCACTCAACCTGGCAATAAATTTTTCCTGGATTGCTGGCAGGCCAGGGAATGTAGGGACTTGAAGAACATCATCTGAGGTGGTGGCAATTTGGCTTAGCTGCCTTGAGTCAGCACCACCAGCTCCAACACCAATGCAGTTGACTCTGGAGCCCTTAAGCAGAGGTCCATAGATGGAAACATCTTGGGGGGAACGTCCACCTGTGAGAACCACAAGATGCTGGGAGGCCTCAGCAAGACGAACACCGGCGGTGGGTTTTAACTCATTCTTTATAACATACTCAATGCCATCAGCCAGATCTGATGAACGGCCACCCATCTGACGGAGTCTTTTGATAGCAGAGATAACAGCTGGCTTGTTGTTGTGAGAGTTGAGTGAGAACTCTGTTTTAACTCTGTCTGCATACTGGACAACAGCCACACGCACTTGATCAGGCTGCACATCAAGTTGTTGAACGATGTTGAGGATGAAATCACGGATATGAGCAATACCAGCCGCACCTGTATTGTCTGACCCATCAATAAGGAATATGATGTCCTTTCTCCCAAGATTTAGTTTGCCTGCAAAATAAGCACAACAAAAAGAGACGGAGATATACTTTATTTTGAAGTATATTACAAAACGGCGGATGAATTTAAAATAAACATTTCTAACTCTATAACAGGACAGACTCAAGCTGGGGGCTTTGCAGTGGTGGACAGAAACTTTACCTGTGCACCACAAGTGCGCCATGGTGCATTTTTTGCAATTACAGGAGGAATGAAAAACACTGCAAAAAGCTTTGAGCAATTATAACTTTAAGTTAACTTAATCCAAGGATACATGAGATATCTTACCTATGTCCACTAAGGGAGGCACATAACTATCGATGATATCAGCGGTGGATATTGTTTTGACGGAATCAATGAGCTGTGACTCCACTCTTGGAAGCTGCTGGAAACTGTCAACTGTATATACAAGTTCAGGCTTCAGGGAAATCTGTCTCAGTTCATCAGGGTCTGCATTTCTTGAACCAATGGCAAGAGGTGCAACTTGGTTTCTCTTAAGTTGGTCCGCTGCAGTGGATACATCATCTGTAGACTTGCCACCTGTAACTAGAATGAGGAACTGAGGCACACCATCCTCAATACGGCTACCCGCTGACCTCTGGTAGATGTTTCTGGAGACCCACTCAAGAGCACGACCTGTGTTTAGACGGTTCCCACCTTTGCTTCGAAGTTTCGTAACAGCCTGGCGTACCTCATCTTTGGTGGAGAATTCATTCAGAAGAAATTCTAACTTTGGTTCATCACTGTATTGTACCACTGAAACTCGGACCTTTTCCATTCCTACATCCAGCTTCTCCACAACTCTTCTTATCATTTCACGGATGGAAGGGAACTCACTACGCACCGCTGTTGTGCCATCAATTAGAAATACGACATCCCTCTTTTCTCCTCCCGTGGATCCAGGAGTGATTACTGCTAAAACAGAAGCATGCAAGATGCAAGCACAGTAACAAAGTATGATTACTAACTACAGAGTTCCTATTAGAAGACATAGCGTATGACTGGGAAAGTCAAATATCATGCAAAATATAATACACAAGTAGAACTTTAAACCTGACTTCAACACATACTGTAATAAAGTAAGTGGGCTGTGTTAGAATGTGTTTAGGCTGTAAATCATTTTTAGACATAATTTAATTGATTTCAATTACCATCACCGGCTGGGAATACTGGACGCATCCTGGTGATGTCATCATCTGACAACTCAGTGAGAGTGGTGATTAAGTTTTCTTGGATTGTGTACAGGCCAGGGAGATCATCTACAATGAAGGCAAAGTTAGGCACATATGATACCACCTGGAGCTCTGTGGGGTTAACATCCCTGGTCCCAATGCTGAAGGGAAGAACTTTAGATTGTTTGAGGGAAGATGCTGCACGACTAATGTCATCTGTCGAAGACCCACTGGAGACGACAATTACAAACTGTGGTACACCCTCTTGCTTCCTGCTACCACGTGCTGCTGTCAGAACATCCTGACTGACAAACTGCAAGGCCTGACCCAGGTTACGTTGTCTTCCTCCTCGTTGCCTCATTCCCCTGACGGCATTCAAAACACCTTCTTTGGTTGTATGTGTGTTCAGATACATGTCAGCCTGAGCTAAGTCACCATACTGGACCACGCCAATCCGGATCTTATTCTCGCCCACATTGAGACTCTCCACAACCCTACGGATAAACTCCTGGATGATAGGAAATTCCCGTCCAACACCATCAGATCCATCAACAAGAAAGACAACATCCTTCCGGGGTCCCTGTGACTCAGCTGAAAGAGAAAGAGAAAAGGTAATTTTATGTTCTGCTACAGAAATGATCAAAATATGGAACAAAAAGTCAAAGGAAGATTACAGCAGCAATTATACACTGAGGTATGATATCCTTTTAACACTGTTCAACTCCTTCTTGACTTGATAACATGGAGAAAAAAAATATATAGTAAGTTTTATTGCCAAATGTGTGGTAATCTGGAGCATATTCAGGTCATTTACATTTTCTCCCAATTTTTCTTTCATTTTCTTTTAGTGAAACCATTCACTAAAATTCAAATGTTTGTATACACATTATAAACAATTTGTTAAGCAATAGTTTTAGAAACATCAGTTGTAACTTTCCAATAAGCATCTAGATTATTTCTATGGTTTAAAAAACAATTATTAACCATTAACAAAGTGTTATCAATATCTATATCTATATCTATATATCTGATCCATCTATCTATGTAATGTTTATAGATCTTTTACAAATGATTTCTTAAAGGTTCACAAATCAATTGGTAATCATTAACGAATACTTAATATAGTTTATAAAATGTTATAATGTGTGCAACAATAAGCTATTAATAAATTGTTTACTAATGTAATCAGAATATAATTGTTATCGTCTCTCATCAGATATGACACAATATATAAGTTATAGCCATATATACATTTATAATAGACAAACAGTTGATAAAATAACATACATTTTAGCATTACTAATAATTAAAATAATCAAAATAATAATAATACTAAAAACAGTAAAATAATTAACTAAAGTTCAATTGACCATTTAATAATGATGGATATTATAACTTGTTACCAAATTTATCTTAAAACTGTAAGCAATTTTTAAAATGTTTTACTTTAATTTGTATGCAATTTTATGTGCATGCTTCTTTCTGTCTCTCTACTGTTGGATGTTTGTTATTTACCAGAGATTCACAATATATGAAAGGCTGATATTATCCTTCAATCAATGAGAAAATGTAGCTACTGCTTGTGATTTTCCAGAAAGGCAGCCTGTGTATGCAAGCTCTTTTTCAGTGTCAGCCACCAACGGGCACGTGCACACACAGACATGGGGGCTTATAATAAGTTAGCTAAAGTTTAGCTAAGGCAATATATCAGGGCCATACAGGCTGATGTACTGTACTTAATGAAGACACTACAGGGGAATACAGTAAAATGTTTGTGTAATAACGTCATCACAATCGCCACAAATTAGGCGTTAACTAATTAAAACACACAAATTTGCATACATTTGACAAGGCACTGGAGGTGAATAGAATAAACTAAATAATTAAGGCATATCACCACAGAACTACCTTGGTAAAGATTTACATCAATAGTCTTTTCACCTGAAATGGTAAGTTTAAATATGCAGATTAGGTTGTTTTGTTTAATTTAGCAGAAATCTACAGATACTTTACTGGAAAGTGCCTTGTGCTCCTTTTGGTTGTTGTAAGGTGCTATATAAATAAAATTTGTTTGATTGATTGAGATGCAAACAGATGGAGGGTAGTAGGCTTAAGACAAAGATAATCTATATGTGCATTTTGGAAGTTTTCTTTCTATTAGATCAAAAGAAGACATGGAAGCAAAATAGACCAAAATCTCAAAATTGACCACTACATGAAAAAAGTGTCTGCCTTAAACAGTAACTTCATCATTTTGATCGTAAGCTACTCATCTAATAACTATCCATTCTATTAGTTTGTTGTCTGCTGATCTTACATGATACAGACAGGCCTCCCTCAAATGTGAAACTAAGTCCTTGTCACCATCATTTATTGTGTGTGTGTGTGTGTGTGTGTGTGTGCGCGCGCGCATGCGGTAAGTGTAATTATAATGGCAATAATAATAATAATGTATTTGATTAATACATTCATGTATTCAGGCAATTCTAAATATGTACTTGAAACTGGTACCATAGAAAACATGAATTGTGGCATAGTTTCCTTTGCTGTTGTCTGCTCTTGTGATAAACCTGAATACTAAAGAAGACCATGTGTGAACTGATTATTTTGTAGAAATCTTTTGAGTATGAAAAAATTGCGTGAGTGTAAGGAAATTAAAATAAATTGGTCAGGAAGTAAAGAGTTGTGTTCATATATTTAACTTTTAGTTTAAATGTCATTCTAGTATGGTTTAGTCTAGAGGATTTGAGCCTTTTCTTTGCAAATTGCATGTAAATATACTATTCAGTATTCATCATTCCTTGTGCTGCCACGTTAAAACAATGGTGATAATATTCCCTTTATTTGACTAAGAAAAGAACTGTACAAGTATTTTTACTTTTCAGGACTACAGATTTTTTGTCTCTATTATGAATACAAGGAATCTTGTTTGTGGGGATATGAAACCAATATCCTGTCATTTGGTGAATTATTCAAAAGTGAAAGTAGCAAGAAGAAATGTTATTAAGGCAGATAATTATCAAAGTACTGCTTGAATGTAGAAAAAGACAGGTCACCTGACAATGCTACCAGAAATGGAAATAATATTAAGATTGCTCTCCTCTATACAAAAACAGAATCCCTTAGATAACTAAGAGATACTGACACAGATTGTGGATGTGAATGTCAAAATAATCAAAAGAGAGAAATGTGAATAGGATTTTAAAAAACTAAGAATATGAATGAAATGAAAAAGAGAACACTTTATTGCTGGCAACAGAAAGAATGTGGGTCAAAAAGATCTGAGCGGATGGACATTGTTTCAAAAGTGCTGATCTTTGAATGCACTTTGATTCAGCTTTTCGTGCTAAAAGAAATATACTTTTTTTTCTGTCAAAAAAAATTGTTCCCATTTTAATAAAAGTAACAAATAGATTGCAAAACATTAAAAACTAATAATTGGAATATAGAAAAAACTAATAACTAGGGAGGGTTCACTAGGTCCAGCAGCAATACGTGCAAACAAGCTAGGTGAAGTGAAAAATACATCAGTATTGCAGTCATTCGATAATTGTTAAGCACAGCATCACAATGTTTTTCAAAAGCAGAACATAGAAATTCGCTTTTACTAAGCTGGAAAGGATGCCATAAGAGAAAGAATTAATGAACTGGTCTTCTGAATGTAGAGGTGGGTATGGTTATTTTATAGCAGCCTGCTATTGACTGCATGTGATTAAATCAAGATAATCAAAATGGATGTAAAAGTTGAATAGTAATGTAAGACAATGCATCACTTCTACAACTGGAGTCTGCAGATTTATAAAACACATGAATGGAAAGCTGTTGTGGAAAACAGATACTGTAAATTTACTTTAAAAATGTATCCATGAAATCTGCAAAATTCTTTCAAGTACTTAATTGGCCCCTGTGACCAACATCATCGAAATGCAAAGGAAATGACTCAGCAGAAGACATAGATGTGGTTCTGAGGCATCGTTTATCATCGCAATGTCTAAAATGCAATTTTGAACAACTCGCATCGCCATATGTAAATTAGGTCAATACATAGGGCCCATACCTTAATTCACTTGGTGAACGTGAAAAAAAGTATATTTACATATCTCAAATAGCCGTGCTTGATGACATACCAAAAACAGTTGGTGATTCTGGGGTGACGTCAATAACCACGGCTTCCACGGAGGACTGAAGTTGCTGTTGGACACTGGGAAGGTCAGCGAATTCAGACACAGATAGAGCAGAACTGGGATCAAAGGATATCTTCCGCAGTTCGCTGCTATCAGAGCTCCTGGTTCCAATTGCCACGGTCAAGACACCCAGCTGTTTGAGGGCAGAGGCTGGCGCATCAACGCTGTCAAAGGACCTTCCGCCACTTAGCAATATTAGGATCTGTGGAACTCCTTCCACGCGCCTGCTTCCGGCAGAGGCCGTGAAGACATTATCCCTCACGTACTGGAGAGCTGCCCCAGTGTTCAGGGGTCTTCCGCCTTTGTGTCTCAAACCTCTGACAGTGTCAAGGATCTCGTCTTGTGTCGTGTATGTGTTCAGATAGAACTGGACACTTGGATCTCTGCTGTACTGAACCACTGAGACACGGTCTTTGCTGTTATCCACACTGAGTGTCTCTACAAATCTGTGGACAAAGTCTCGCATAGCTGCGAATCCAGTTCTAGTACCATCAGATCCATCCAGCAAGAACACAACATCCTTCCCTGGTTGCTGTCTCTCCACTAGGGAACATACAATTTAAGACATATTTAGATTGACGTGTCAAATGTTTCCGGTGTGAAAGTCAGAGGACAAAAGCTAGCCTCAGTGTTTACAACTGACTCAATGAATGCTGGCAAAACTGTTTTGTGAAAGTGCCACCGGCTGACCTCGACTAA
>CM022488.1:25075073-25148983 GCA_011952105.1 Coreoperca whiteheadi | reverse complement strand
CATTTCCGTTGTGAAAGTCAGGTGATAAATGCTAACAGCAATGTTTAAAACATTATACTTTGGCACAGCTGTTTTTTAAAATTAGCACTGGCTAACCTCAACTTAGAAGAATGCACTTAAATACAGTTCACTTGCATCCTACCATGATTTTGGAATGTAAAAATTTGTCACTTTCTTATCAGTTACTATTTGTGTCATCAGTTTTTATTTGGGAATTAAACAATAGAAAATAAATGTTTCAAAATGCACTTTTTAAAAAAATATAGTCCACATTTTACTGCATTGTTGTCTGAACAAGAATTTCTGCTTGCCTAACAAATTTTTAGAAACATTAAAGTCTAATATAATACTGAAGAATTGAACAATGACTTTAGGTATAATTTTCACAGCAGTGACAATTCCCATATTTGTTGTCCTTTGTAGATACTGTCTGTGCCTATACCAGCCACCAGTTTAACCCCAAGTATAAGAATATAAGTAGTATAAGAAATCAAAGCCCATACATTTAAGAATATTGGATTGGAACAAGGACAAATTAAGTCAATTATTGATATTGGAATATTATCCTTTTACCATTGTCTTTTCTTCAACACTTAAAGCTTTTTTTTCTTTAATTTAAAGTTCATTAGCCAACGTGAAACACCATATAAATCAAACAATTGTCAAATCAAACCAATCATAACATAATTCTGGATAAAATGAAACTGTCAAAATTAAAATGAGAGACAAATAATTTTGGAGATGAAATGTCTTAGAAAGGTGCCTTGATTAATGTAGATACAAAAAGAAACATCTAGATTTAATTTAAAAAATCAAGATCATTGTACAAATCCATTAAAAATATGTGTATTCATAATGTTGTACATTATTGTAAGATATAATATATATTAAATTATAATTTTTATTTAAGTATAAATGTATCCTTTTCTTATTGTTTAGAATTGCAATTAGAAATAAAGTCATACATTTTTTTAAATGTATCAATTAAGTAATCAATTATGAGTAACATAAAAAGTACATCACGTACACTCTAAATACCATATACTCTTTTCTTTTTTGCAAAGAAAAAAGTGTTTCATGCCCCAATTTTTACACATATTAGAACTGTGCTGGTGTTGGCAACAGAATCATACAAAAGCATTCTGGTGAACTCTGCCGTGGCATAGTTATGCATTCTTGTTTGGCAATTATGGGTAAATACTAACCCAACTGGCTCTGACTGCTAACATTCAGCAGCTCTGTCTTCATCATCCTAAGCAGTGTTCCTGCTGTCGGTAAGCTGGTTGGAGTATTGTCAGCAGTAGCCTGAACCTCAGCTTGTAATTTAATTTTCTCAGCAGCTTTGACTCTGTCAATAATATATATATTTTTTTGTTGTTATAGAAGCTAAAATTAGCTGGCATAGCTTTTCAACTACTTCCAGCAGCAGCGCTGTGAAAATGTTGGACTCGCCTGCTGTTATTAGATTGTTGTGTACTGTAATCGCACATGAAATACTGCTTCTGCACATTTGTCAGGCAAGGAGAAATGTTTGCTTTAACTCACTCAGATATTACTGAGTCAAGGAAAAGTGGAAGGGTCAATACCTATACTGCCAATACTAAGTCTTGTTTTGAGTATTGATAGTAGAAAAAAAAACTGAGCATGCAGTCTTTGTAACAAAAAATGTTCCCCTCGGGGATCAATAAAGTATTTCTGATTCTGATTCTGATTGCTTTTCTATAGTTGTTATGTGCATTTGCACAATGATCACCTCATTAGTTGAGAGAATTTTCAAATCATATCGCAGTATTGGTCTCTCTATCAATATAGGTGATTCTGGCCACCCCTACTCTGTGTATCAGAGTGACAGACACAAATAATATCTAATAGTAAGTGGTAGTGTGGACCCATACATTGAGATAATGTTGAAAATAGCAAATGGTTTCCTAGACATGTATAAGAAAAAGCTGTGTACTGGAGTATAAACTGAATTATTCAATATACAGTATCTCTGCAATTATTCTTACCAATTACTTCTGTTTTTGAAATTTCATTTTTCAGATTTTCTTCTGTAATTGCAGCAACAACTTGCTCTTGTATACTTGGAAGATCAGCCATTTCAGAAACTGATAAAGTGTAACCTGGAGGATTTGACATTTTCTCCATTTCCATGTGGTCATAGTTTTTTGTTCCAATGGTTAATATTGTGACACTGATTTCTTTTAGAGAATTAACAGTCAAATCCACACTGTCACTTGATGGTCCACTACTTAAAACAACAAGAATTTGTGGCACATTTGCAGTGTATCTGCTCCCTGTGGCAGCTGTGAATACATTTTCTTTAACATATTTTAGAGCTGCACCCGTTTTGAGAGGTCTTCCACCTTTGTGTGAGAGCCTACTGACAGCTGTTACAACATCTTCCTTCCTCATGAATGAATTCAAAAAGAAATTGGCTAGTGCTACATTGCTGAACTGAATCACAGCAACTCTGTCTTTATTAGGTCCAATGTTAAGTCTTTCTATTATTTTGAACAGGAACTCTTGAATGGCTGAAAATCCATTTCTGGTATTATCAGATCCATCCAAAAGAAAAACTATGTCTCTTCCTTTTTCATCATTTTGCTCTGTAAACAAAAATAGATAACATTTTTATGATGTTAATCACAATTATCATAAATATTCTCACAGCCAAAGATGATTTATGTATTTAAATATTAATCAAATAAACTAAATTCTTACCTGGTTTTGTTTCCCCCTCAACTCCCATTTGAGTAAGATGACTCATCAGACTTTTTTGAATAAGAGGGAGATTTGCAAAGTCAGGAACTGAGTAAGCATAATTTGGATCAGAGGAAATGACTCGCATCTCAGCTGAATTCGACATTTTTGATCCAATTGTAAATGTGATAACCCCTACAGCCTTGAGCATACTAGCTGGGCCTCGTGGAGAATCTCGAGATCTTCCACCAGCCAATATGACAAGTATCTGCTTGGCACCTTCATGATGTCGACCTCCAGCATTTGAAACAAACACATTATCTCTCACAAACTGCAGTGCTGCTCCAATATACTGAGGCCTTCCGCCTTTTGGTTTTAGGCTTGTGACATGCTTCAGAACATCGTCTCTTGTGTTGTAAGAATTCAGATTGAAACTGAGTTCAGCATTGTTGCTATACTGTACAACAGCGACTTTATCTTTTCCTTGGTCCATGTCAAAGCTGTCAACCATTTTTGCAACAAATTCACGTATAGCAGAGAAACTACTCCTGACATCATCAGATCCATCAATGAGAAAAACAATATCTCTCTTCGTACTGGAGTTTGAACCTAGAGCACAATCATGTAAATTGTGTTAGTTAACAATTCAACATAAATCTGATTACTGTTCATGTAACTGAAATATGTGCAATTTACAGGGTGTGAATATATTTAATATTAGATATATCTATTTTTTTAAAGATTTATTAAATATAAAATCAAGTAAAATTAATTTATTAATGTTTTCACTCACCTACACCAGGGCTGACAGTGACTTTGTGAGATGCAATGACTGCGAGAAACTGTTCTCTCACAAGAGGAAAGTCAGAAATCTCATTGATAAAATACTCTGCTCTTGGACTGTGTGCTAATTGCTTCATCTCCAACCTATCTGCATTATTCACTCCAATACTGAAAAGGACAATTCCAGCATATTTCAGTCTGTCCACTGGACCTAAGACATCATCTTCTGACTTTCTCCCACTTAAGATGATCAATATCTGTGGGACTCCCTGCTGGGCTCTGCTTCCAGATGAAGCAGTGAACACTCTGCTCTTAACATAATCAAGGGCTACACCAGTGTTCACAATGAACCCTCCTTTCAGTTTTACATTGCTCAAATGACTCAAGACATACTTTTTCAGTGAGTATGTGTTCAGGAGAAATTCAGTAGTGGGCTCTTTGCTGTACTGAATCAAAGCAACTTGTACTTTATTTGGTCCAATTTCTATTTGTTTGACAAATTCTCTGACAAAATCCACAATTTGTCTTTCACTTGCTCGCATATCGTCAGATCCATCAAGGAGAAAAACAATATCAGCACTTTGGAGTTGTAATTCTGCAATTGTGGAAATGTCTGAAATGGATACAAAGAAACAGTAACAGTTTATTTGACAGGGTGTGCATAAGACTGACCATGACATGACACCTGTCATGAACATGAGTCTTTATGAAATTGTATGATTGTCATTCTGGCAATTATGTCACTTTTAATGCAAAGTTGACATTGTTTGAGATGTCTTTGTTATGACAACATGACATTACCCAAGATAACATAACCTGTCATAAACATGCCATAGTAGACCTAATTATCAGACTTAGAAAAACTATTTAGCTTTACATGTTAACATTACATTGTACTGTCTTATGTGTTTGGTTTTCACATTGGCTGTCATGAGACCATTATAATTGTGTCATGAATAATTCCCTTGACCTCAAGTAAAGTGGAACCATTTTGACTTGTAATAAATATCTCATTAAAAGTTATAAGGCCAGTTTGACGACAGAGTACAGTACCAAGGTGATTTAAAGAGTGTCTCGATGAACAGATAGCTTTACTTGTTGCTAAAGTAATGTTAGCTAACCTAACCACATTGATGGTGATTGAGGTGAGTTTTCCCCCTTCACTGGGAAACACTTTGGGTATCAATACAAAGCGCTAACGTTATATAAATGTCCCTCCCTAGCTTCCTGTTTGCACAGGAAATACATAAATATGCTAATCAAATAGCACTTTGCTAGCCATTTTGCTCCCCCGGCTGGGACCGAAACCGAGCCAAACACAGTTCTCTTAAATATGTCTGCAGCCTTTGACCGCGCTACTCTAATCGATCAACTTGAAAATGAAATGGGATAGCTGGTGTAGCACTAAACTGGTTTTCCTCTTATTTAACCAACCGGAAATGTTTTGTAACCGCTGATGACAAGGTATCCACCTGTGCCCCCTTGTCTTGTGGGGTGCCTCGCGGGTCAATTCTAGAAACCATTTTAATTCATTATATATGCTCCCCTTAGGACTACTTCTACACTGCAAAATTGAACTACTCTGTACAAGTGTCTGGTCGAAATTAGTAACTGGATGTCTCATGTATGTCTTCAAATAAATCACAGTAAAACATCTCGGGTTACGTATGTAACCCTGGTTCACTGATAGGGAACAAGACATTGAGACAGCTGACACTATGGGGAATGCCCTCAGCCTGACTGCATCTGAATCTCTGTATCAACTAGTCCAATCTTGATTGGCTTAACGTCAACATGTGACGCACGCCGGTGGAACCGAAGGTTACAAAGGGAGCTTCACTGTTGTCATCAGCCTTCTGATCGACTGAAGCAGGCCGCTCACAGGCATGCCAGAAGTATGGCAGTGAGACGCAGCGTCTCGTTCCCCATGAGGGAATCGGGCTTACATACGCAACCCGAGACGTTCCCTTTCAAGGGAACTTCACCGCTGCGCCAGCTGACGCTATGGGGGACTCAGTACCAACTCCGCCATGCTGAAGAGATGCCTGTCCGAGTGTGAAGCCACACTTCAGGACAAGAGTGCCATTGACCCCAGATTATTTAAGGGGTCTAGGCTATAGAACCTCACGAAAGTATGAGGTGAGGGCCAACCCGCAGCATTGCATATATTGGAGAGGGGGGTTACCTACCTATAAGCTCTGGAGGATGCCATACTTAGTGTGGAGTGGGCTTTTATCGACAGAAGTGAAGACAATCCATGCACCTCATAAGCCGTAACAATAGCCTCAACAATCCACCTGCTAATGGTGTGTTCGGTAGCCGGGCAGCCCTTACGAGGGGGCCCAAAGTATACCAGCAACTGGTCCAAATTGCACAACTGAGATATCCTGTGGAAATAAATCTTGAGGGCTCTGACCGGACAGAGCAGTCGCAGCCTAACGTCTTGTTCCGCCGACACTGAAGGAGGATGGGATGCCTGCAGGACTACCGGCCGGGCCACTTCAGTTGGTACTTTGGGTACATACACTGGCCTAGGATGCAGGATGACCTCCAGGTAGGCAGGAGCCACCGACAGGGTCTGCAGATCTCCCACTCTCTTAACAGAAATCATGGCCAGCAAAAATGCCAATTTTAAGGCCAGACACCTGTCTGATGCATCGTCCATTGGCTCTAAGGGTGCTGTGGTCAGTCCATCGAGCACCACTATCAGATCCCACGCAGGGACTCTGACTCAGAGGCTGCATCCTCAAGGTACCACGAAGTGACAACTGAAACTGGTGACAAAGCGGTGCTTCCCTAGCGAGCAGCCATCCACCAAACTGTGGAATGCTGCAATCGCAGCCACATCCACTTTAAGTGTAGCGAGGGAGAGTCTAGCCAAAAACCAGCTTTGGAGAAACTCCAGCACTGAAGCCACCTGGCAGTGAACTGGGTCAAGGTGGTGCTCCCAGCACCACATAGTAAAAAGCTTCCGCTTGCCTGCATACAGTTTCCTCGTGGAGGGGGTTCTAGACTGTAAGATGGTCTCTATACTCGGTAGAGAAACCGGCAGCTCGGAGATGGTCAAACCCACAGCTTCAACCTACCCGGCTGGGGTTGAAATATTTTGCCTTGGCCCTGCAACAGCAGGTCCCTCCTGATGGGAATCTCCCACAGGGCGCCATCCGGGAGGGCTACCAGGCTCGAAAACCAGATACCGGTGGGCAAGAACGGGGCCATGAGCAGCAGCTGGGCTCCTGTTCGGCGAATTTTCTCTAGAATCCCCAGGAGCAAAGCAATCATAGGTATCATCAGCATTCTGAACCGAAGTCTCCTCAGAGAACAGTTCAGGTGATGAAGATCTAAAATGGGGCACAAACCACCATCTCTCTTTGGGACTATAAAGTATCGGCTGTAGAACATGGTATGCATCTTCCAGGTGGGGATCTCGCTCCATCACCTGTGCTTGTGCTCGGTCAACCCTGGTTTCCAAGATCCCTCGGAATCTTGGGGGTCTGGACCCTGTTGGACGGTGCGCAAGACCCAGTGCGACAGACCAGGTAGAACTTCCGAAGCAGGCAGGAAGTCCCTCAGGGGGAACCAGCCTCAAGCGGGACCCAGGGTGGGACCCAGAGTAGTGGCCTTGGTTACCCGAAGTGCAGCAGCAGCGCGACATCCCCGAGAAGCGACATGTACATGCCTGACCACCCCCTCAACCTGCAATGTGAGAGCTTCGGTATCCCGAAGCGCTGGTGCAGTGGAATTTGAAAAGGAACGTCTATAGGCCTCTGTAGAGGATGCAACCCTCGCCTGACTGCTGCATGGCCGTGCAGGTCTAACGGCATAGGTGAAGCACGGCCCTCAGGTCTGTCATCTCCATCTCAGGTCTTCGCCGGGCAGGCTGGAGTGAGCCCCTCGATCGCTTTCTGATCCAGCATGTAGGAGCTGCAAGATGTCGAAGGCTGAGGTGGTCCACCCTCAGCTCCAGCCCGAGACCTCTGGTGACGGGGGATAAACCACTGGAAGGTCTCTCTGAAGCGCTCGGCTACCAAGCCAACAGCTTCCCCGAAGAGACCGACAGGCAAAAGCCGGGCATCCATCAGGAAGATCCTATCCTTATTCTTAATGCCCGACAGAGTGAGCCATAAGTGGCGCTCTGTCGCCACCAGCAGGGCCATAGAATGGCCGATCGCTCGGGCCGTATCCTTAGTGGCTCTGAGCAATAAATCCGTCGCATGGCGGAGCTCCTTTGAATCCTCGGATGCAAGGGCCCCCCCATCGTCGAGGCTGTCAAGCAGGTTGGCCTGGTATGCCTGGAAAACCGCTATGGTGTGCAGACGTGCTGTGGCCTGACCTGCTGCCATGTAGGCCTTGCCCACTAAAAAAGAGGTAGTGTGGCATGGCTTACTAGGCAACGTCGGAGTTTTAAGGGAGGACGCAGCCTCTGGCGATAAATACGCTGCCAGCGTCTCCTCAATATGTGGCATGGTGCCATAGCCATTCTCCTTGCGCCCACTGAACAATGCACACTGGTGACCAATCGGGCTAGAAAGCCGTGCAGAATACGGCTTGGACCAGGATTTTGACACCTCAGTAGGAGATCTGGGAAGAACGGCAGGTCCCAATGTGGATGTGGAGGTGGGTCTAGAAGGAAACTCGTCGAGTTTACTCCGGCGATGAGCGTGGGAAACAACCTCCAGCAGCTCCTTATACTGCAGTGACTGGGTCACGTGTTGAAGTTAAGCCAATCAAGATTGGACTAGTTGATACAGAGATTCAGATGCAGTCACGCTGAGGGCGTTCCCCATAGCGTCACCTGACGCAGCGTTGATGTTCCCTTGAAAGGGAACTGAGATTCTGGTTTTCGCCTAGATCACATCTCTTCTAAAATTCTCAAACACCTTGGTTCATTGGCTACAAATAGAAAACCTTTCTCCAAAAACCTAGGCATCATTTTTGACTACCAGCTGAAAACACCTCAAAACAGTTATTCAAGAGTTATGCAAAAATACACCCTATGTTATATTTGCAGAAGTTGGAAATGGCTATCCATGCTTTTCTGTAATGTAATGCTCTGTATTCCTGCCTAAGCCAAGATACAGTTTCCCGGTTCCATTTAGTCCAAAACTTTGCAGCTAGATTACTCACCAAGACCTCATATCGCTCCCACATCACACCAGGTCTGATGTCACTGCATTGGCTTCCAATTAAATTTACAATTCAGTTCAAGAGCCACCTCCTCATTTATAAGGCTTTGAATAATCTTGCTCCAGAATGTATTAGTGAACTACTAATGCTTCATATCCCTGCTAGGCCTCTCAGGTCCTCTGAAAAAGGCCTGCTAGTTGTACCTCGTTCACCACTAAAAACATGAGGGGTCTGTGCGTTAGCTGTTCTGGGTCCCAGGCTGTAGAACAGGAGAAGGGTCAGCAAACTCCCTTGGATGTTTTAAGTCACAGCTAAAGACCCATCTATAAAGTGTTTTTGTGCTTGAGTCATGTACCCTATTCTGTTTTGTGTGTGTTCTTTTCTTTTAAATATAAATTAAAGGTGCTATATAAATAAAATTTGACTTACAAGCTCTGAGACCGACAGTGGCCAGTTTGACAGGGCGATAGAGTATCAAAGGGATTTTCTGGCCTTGTTTTCCTCCTGGGACTCCGGGGTTGAGGCAACTAATAGCATGGCTGGCTGCACGGGTCTAACTTAGCTAACTAGCTAATGGCAGCTAACAATTAGCATTAGTTAGTGGTTATAATAATAATAATAATAAATTACATGTATGTAACGTTAGCGTGTCTTATCTTGATATCCAAAGTGCTTCACAGTGGAGGGGGGGACTCACCTCAACCACTATCAATGTGATTAGGTTAGCTAACATTGCTTTAGCAACAAGTAAAGTTATCCCTCTATCAGGAAACTCCTTAAATCAACTTGGTACTGTACTCACTCGTCAAACTGGCCTTACAACATTACTGACATGTGTTTGACCAGTCCAAAAGGTTCCACTTGAGATCCTCTACTTGAGATCAGGAGAATAATTAATGGCAATTATAATGGACTCATGACAGCCTTTGTCAAATCCAACCACTAAATAGTTTCTTTAAGTTTGATAATTAGGCCTGCTATGGCATGTTTATGATAGCTTATGTTTTCTTGGTCAATGTCAAGTTGTCATAACAAAGACATCTCAAACAATGTCAACTGTGCAGTAAAAGTGACATAATTGACCAAATGGAACAGCCATAAACCTTCATAAAGCTTCTTGATGCAGAACAATTAATCCATGCATTTGTTACTTCAAGGCTGGATTACTGCAATTCAATATTATCAGGCAGCCCGAAAAATTCCCTTAAGATTCTCCAGTTGATTCAGAACGCTGCAGCACGTGTACTGACAGGAACTAGGAAAAGAGATCATATTTCTCCAATATTATCTTCTCTGCACTGGCTCCCTGTGAAATCCAGAATAGAATTTAAAATCCTTCTCCTCACCTATAAAGCTCTTAATGGTCAGGCACCGTCGTATCTTACAGAGCTCATAGTACCTTATTACCCCACTAGAACACTGCGCTCTCAGAATGCAGGGTTTCTTGTGGTTCCTAGAGTCTCCAAAAGTAGAATGGGAGCCAGAGCCTTTAGCTATCAAGCTCCTCTCCTGTGGAATCAGATCCCAGTTCGGGTTCGGGAGGCAGACACCATCTCCTCATTTAAGAATAGGCTAAAGACTTTTCTCTTTGATAAAGCTTATAGTTAGGGCCGGCTCAGGAGAGTCCTGAACCATCCCTTAGTTATGCTGCTATAGGCCTAGACTGTCGGGGGACTTCCCATGATGCACCTCTCTCTTTTCACCTCTGTCCTCCTCTCCATCCGTATGCATTCTCATCCCATAAATGCATGTCACTAACTTGACTTCTTCCCTCTCCCGGAGTTTTGTGCTTTGTCGTCCGTCTATTCTTTTTTAGTGTAACTTTCAGCAGGTATTTCACTGTCCGGGGATGTAACTGGATCTGTGACTATGGCGACCTGCTGGGGCAGTGCTGCTGTGTCTATGGTGAAGGGGACGAGTGGCTCGGGTCCTGCTCGTTGGGCTACACCGGGAGCTGCTCGGTTTGCCATCTGGACCCATCATCTTCCCTTATGTTTTACCACCTAGACATTTCTAACATAATAACATATATATATATACAACAATTTTGCCATCAAGGCTGTATATGTTATAGTTTTGATGCTATAAATCTATTCTGTACTTACGACATCTATTGCATGTCTGTCCGTCCTGGGAGAGGGATCCCTCCTCTGTTGCTCTTCCTGAGGTTTCTATCATTTTTTTCCCCTGTTAAAAGGGTTTTTTTTGGGTAGTTTTTCCTTAATCGAATCGAGGGTCTAAGGACAGAGGGTGTCGTATGCTACAGATTGTGAAGCCCTTTGAGGCAAATGTGATTTGTGATACTGGGCTATATAAATAAAATTGAATTGAATTGAATAAAGACTCCTTCATGTTAATGACAGGTGTCATATCATGGTAATGATGGTGTCATGTCAGTCTTATGCACACCCCTTCAAATAAAGTGTTACCCCAACAAACATTTGACAAAAACAGTATCTATTTTCAATATTCTCGTAGTACATAATCATACTGCTTTCATGCCCATGTAGAACACATCTCTAAAATACTAAAATGCAAATCACTTTTCTACTTCTTACCAATAACTGTTGGAAATTCAGCTGTTTCTTGCCCACTCAATGTTGCTTCCACAGATGGATGTATGCTTTGCAGATTGTCAAACGTTGTGACGTAAAAATAATGTGCTGGCGTGAACGAGATGGTTTGCATTTCCAATGTATCAGCATTCTTTGTTCCAATACTAAAAGTCTTTATTCCATTTTCTTTGAGGGACTGTGCTGGTCCTCTGACATCATCCCCTGATCTCCCACCACTGAATACATATAGATATTGAGGGACTGATTCTGCACGTCTACCTCCAACTGAAGCAGCAAAGACATTGTCTCTTACAAACTCAAGTGCTTTGCCAATGTTGAGAGGTCTTCCCAACTTGTGCCTCATTGTTCCAATGGAACTGAGCACATCGTTCTTGGATGAATAGGAATTCAAGTAGAAATTGACTGTGGCATCACGACTGTATTGAACAACAGCCACTTGGTCTCTGTTCTCACCTAGATTTAAACTTTCAACAATTTTTTCAACAAAGCCTCGTATCTCTTCAAAGCCGTTTCGTGAGTCATATGATCCATCAATAAGAAATACTACATCATATTTCTTAGAATCTGCAACAAAGACAAAAGATGTACAAACAAAGGCAATGTGTTATTCTGCAGGTAACAGGTTATCAGCTGCAGTGACAGTCCCTTATAATTTAGTCATGAGCCTAAATAGAAGTCATCTCAGTTTATTTTTATCTTATTCCTTTCTTCTCTTTACAATAATATTTTTTTAGTTAAAAGGTAAAAACATTATATCTTACCAAAATCCTTTGTCGGAGCAGTTTTCTCTACATGGTGGGAAGCCTCTCTTAACAATGAAAACACATCCTGCTTAGCAGTTGGAAGCTCCTCATAATCAGTAATAGAGAGCGCATAACTGGGTTCATGAGATATTGTCTGTAGCTCTAGGGTATCAGCATCATTTGTTCCAATGGCAATTGAAATGACACCAGTCTCTTTAAGCATTCTGACTGGGGTTCTTATGTCATCTCCAGATCTTCCACCACTCAGTAGTATGAGTATCTGTGGAACCCCCTCAAGGAATCTACTTCCTGAGTCAGAAGTATATACATGGTCCGTCACATACTGGAGAGCCGCTCCAATGTTGTGAGGATAACCTCCTTTGTGTCTTAGGCCACTTACTGCATCAAGAACATCATCCTCTGTTGAGTAGCTTCTCAAGTTAAAATTAATCTCTGCTGTATTGCTGTACTGGACCACAGCCACGTGATCTTTGTTGGCATCAATGTTTAGGTCTGCCACTATACTCTGCACAAAGTCTTTAATATCTGGGAATCTTCGCTGAGAATCATCAGAACCATCAAGCAAAAAAACAATGTCTCTTCTGTTGGGATCTGTAATCACACAGGCATTTAAGCAAATTGGTGAACAACAAAATGATGAACTTTGTGATGAAGTGTTATTCCTGCAAATGTTCAGTAACCCCATGTGCACAACTTGCTCTGATATTTTAGTGGATCATTTATGTTGATGCTGTGGATGATGTTGTGGATCACTGGAACAGTGCAGCGGAGCTCTTTGCTTGAAAGGAATTGGACAGAACTGCCAAAATAACACGGAGGCTAGGCGTCCCAAGAACAGTTATCATGTCCAAAATACGATGCTTGATTTACATAGCTTGGTTATCATGATTAGTGAAATGGGCTAACAATGGAGGAAATGTGTTGAAAAAATGGCATGTTACATTTTAATCATCATTAAAACACAAGTGTAACAAATCACAACCATAATAACATTTTCTGCAGTACAAAAAAGTCAAAATTGTTTTCTTTTGTTTGAATAAATCCAAAATATTTTGGCTTGAGGTTGTACTGACTTGGAGTTTTAACACGTATCCATGATCTAATGGCCAGCAGATACAATGGCGACAAAAGGGGACTAGTCTGTTGCTGTCCATCATTCAACATCAGTTGGAATGAATGACGTGAAGTTGTGCATGTGGCGTACAACATGAAGTCATTGCGGTCATTACAGTCTTACCATACGATACTGTTTTGATAGCAGGGGTTTCACCCTTCTTGATCGCTGAAAGTATTTGTTGTTCAATGCCTGACAGATCACTGGAGTCTGCTGCAAAGAAAGCATGACTGGCTTCCTGTGAAATAGACTGAATCTCAAGGATATCTGCATTCTTTGTTCCCACGACATATATCATCACACCAATTCCTTTCAAGTTTTCTAAGGCATTTCTGACATCATCACTGGACCGTCCGGCCGTTAAGAGAACCAAAATCTGAGGAACACCCTGTTGGTACCTACTTCCAGAAGAGGCTGTAAAAACATTATCTTTGATGTACTGGAGGGCTGCACCAGTATTGAGAGATCTGCCTCCTTTATGCCTCAGAATTCGCACATTGCCAGCAACATTTTGCTGTGTTTTATATGTGTTCAGAAAAAATTCAACAGACGGTTCCCTGCTGTACTGCACCATGGAAATGCGATCTTTGTTCTCATCCACATCGAGTTTCTCCACCATTCTCTCAACAAAGTCAAGCATTGCCTTGAAGTCATTTTGCATTTCATCCGAGGAATCCAGTAAAAATACAATATCGTGAATGGATTCAGTTTGATCTGCAGAAACTTTGACAGACACGAGGATGATGCTCAGTTAAAGTTATACATGAAGTTGTGAAATAATGATTATGACTACAGTAGATAGATAGATAGATAGATAGATAGATAGATAGATAGATAGATAGATAGATAGATAGTCTTAGTCTTACCTAGACCATTCTGTGGTTTTAGTCTTGGCTGCTGTCGAGGCACCCTTTTCACAAATGACACAAGTTGTTGATAGATGCTTCCAATATCATCAAACCGAAGCACGGAGAAAGCATAAGAAGGGTTATGTGCAATCATTTGGTGCTCGAGTATGTCTGCATTTCTTGTACCTACACAGAATAGAACAACTTTGTCCTGTTTTAGAGCTGCAGCGGCACTTGCAACATCATCTTGAGATTTTCCCCCACTCAACAGAATCAGTATTTGAGGAACACCTTCTTGATGCCGACTTCCAGAGGATTCAACAAAAGCACTATTTCTCGCATAGTCCAGAGCTGCCCCAGTGTTGAGGGGTCTTCCTCCTTTATGGTTCAACTGCTGGACAGCAGCAAGAATATCTTGTTTTTCTGTGTAGGTGTTCAAACTGAAATGTGTCTGTGAATCTCTGCTGTACTGGACCACAGAAACACGGTCTTTGTTCTCACCAACACTGAGTGTTTCTATCACTCTTTCGACAAAACTTTTCATTGTTGGGAAGCCACTCCGTGTGTCATCTGACCCATCCAATAGAAACACTATGTCTCTTTGAGGGGACTCTAATTCAACTAGAAAATAATAGGAAAATCCTGTTTAAGAATCAGACATATAACACATAAGATAAAATATATTGTGGTGCAATCATTACACATTAGATGGTTGGTAAAGCCATTAGGAGCTGGTTATCAAAATTCAAACTAATTGCAGAAATAAATAAGGTGTTAGATGCCAGAACATTTAAGAAAACTGGTAGATGAAGAAATTATTAAGAAACTTAATACAAGATAACTACAAGACAAGGGACATATTCCTCTTTCACAAATGAAAGATGGAGAAAGCTGAAAAAATTCAAAATATTTGGTCAATGATGTGATTATCATTGGCTCAAGGAAGAGCTTAAGAATAGATAGGACATTTGATGATTTGGGGCTGTCAAGAAGAGACTCTCCATGGTAAAAGAATAAAAAGGATGAGAGCCAACCAAGACACAGCATAACCAGGAAGTTGACTCTCACCAGTGGAGACAGTTTGAGAAAAATGAAACTGATCGACTGACATTCTTCAGAAGATGATGCAGTTCCATTGCAATTCAAACAATGAAAGACCAACTGTACTAAAACATAACCGAGGAGTCAGTTTGGTTTTCAACTACAGTAACTATCAGTAACACTTCTTACCTACAACAGTGAGAGGCTCAATTTGTATTTCTGCCTGGACAAAAGCAGCTATCTCTGGCTGAATGGACAAAAGTTCCCCAAAGACAGGAAGATTGAAAATAAATCTGGAGGAGAAGGCAATTTTTTGAAGCTCCTCCTGTTTAGTGTTTTTCATTCCAATGGCAAAAGACAGAACACCGATTTGTTTTAGGTCCAACGCAGCTGCTGAAACATCATCATTGGATTTGCCACAAGTCAGTAAAAATAGAATCTGAGGGACTCCATCCAGGTGTCTACTCCCAGATGAAGCTGTGAAAACATGGTCTCGCACAAACTGTAGAGCAGCTCCAGTGTTCCGAGGTCTTCCTCCTTTATGTCGAAGACTTCTTACAGCATAGATGATAGCCTTTTTGGATCTGTGAGTTTTTAAGTTGAAGTAAACTGTGGTGTCATCACTATACTGTACGACAGCCACTCGAACGTTATCTTTGTCAATCTCCAGCTCTCCTACCATTCTTCTTATGAACTCTCGAATAGCTGGTAATCCATTTCTGGAGTCATCTGACCCATCAAGGAGAAACACTATGTCCCTCTTATTGCTCCCTGTGTCAACAAGGTGATACATGGATAGATAGAAATAGAATTCACGAACTGCACGTTCAAGACTTTTCTACATTCGTGAAAATGTATCGGCATGAGCAAATTAGAAGCTCAGAGGAATAAACTGAGCATGGAAAGACAGATGAGCAATTGCTCTGAAAGTGTTATTTCAATCAAAACTGCTAAAGAACCATCTTTTTATCAAACAGATGCATGAAATGATTTGTCGAATTCTTCATCTTTAAAGTAACACTGAAGTGGAAAATTGGAAAGTGGTTTAAAAGAGGGATACATTCTTTAAAGCCTAAGAAATACAGAATAGTTGTTTTTTTCAGAATAGATTTTCCAGAGAGGATAATCACAAATGTCATTCAACAGAAATGTTCCAAAACAAGTCATAATCGTTTACCATCTAATCATCAATCGTCAGATTCTAGAAATGTATGTTAAAACTTGTTAAGAGAAAGATTATTCTATAGAGTGAAATTGTTATTCTGAAGGAAAATAATGTAATATGCACTCCAATTTTAGAAATATATTAAAATGTGTGGAATTCTTACCTACTAAATCAAAGATTCCAGTCATGGTTTCCCCAGTGTCTTTGTTAATGTTCAGTGTAGAAACAAGTTGTGATTGGATTGAGTGCAACATGGAGAAATCAGTGACCTTGTATGTGAAACCATGTTTGAAGGCAATCATTTCCAGCTCTGAAAGATTGGCATTTCCGACTCCAACCCCCACTGACATAATTTCATGCTCTTTAAGAGCGAAAGCTGGGCTTCTCACATCATCAGTGGACGGTTTAGTACTTAGAAGAATTAAAATCTGGGACACACTTTCCAGTCTTCTACTGCCCATGGAGGACGTGAAAACACTGTGCCTCACAAACTGAAGAGCTCCCCCAATATTAAGGTGCCTCCCACCCTTGTGTCTTAAATTATCTATGGCATTTATAATGTCATCTTTGGCCTTGTGAGAACTCAGATAAAAGTTGACCTCGGGGTTATCAGCAAACTGGACCACAGACACTCTGTCTTGGCTCTCACCAAAAGAGAGGCTCTCCACTATGCTCTTAACAAAGAGTTTTATCTCTGAGAATCCATTTCTTGTGTTATCAGATCCATCCAGTAGGAACACAATATCCCTTTTTACTGCATTGCTTTGTACTAAGACACAACAAATAAGATTCAGATAAAGCGCCCAAAACATTAGTATATGTGTTGTTTATCTTACAGCAAGATTATCACGCCATTAAGAAAAAAGATTTTTCTTACCTTGCTGTAGGACTATGGTCAGCTCTTCCCTTGGTAGGCTCACATAGTTATTGAGCCTTTGTGGTACAGTACTAAGCTCACTGAATTCCTTTACATTGAAGGCGAATGAAGGGTTGTGTGAAATGGCTTCAATCTGCTTTGGGTCTGCATCCTTGACACCAACACCAAACGGTACGACTCCCTCTGTCTTCAGCGCGCCAGCAGGCTCCTTCACATTATCCCTGGACCTGCCTCCAGTCAAAACAATCAGAAACTGAGGGACATTTTGCGCCGCCCGGCTACCATGCCTTTCAGACAAGATGGTGTCCTTCATGAATCTTAGAGCAGATCCTGTGTTTAGACTACGTCCACCAGCCGGTGTCATTGTATTGACAGCGCTTATCACCTCATCTTTGGTTTGATAAGTGTTAAGGTAAAAACTTGGAGTAGACCTCTCACTGTGTTGAACCACTGAAATTCGTACCCTGTCAATCCCAATGTCAAGTGGTTCAATTACTTTAATGATAAAATCCCGGATGTAGGCAAAATCTGCTCGAACATTTTCTGTGCCATCAATGAGGAAGGCAACATCCCTTTCAGCTCCAGGAACGACTGAGGGAAAATAAAAAATAAAAAAATAACTATTACCAGGAAAACTGTGATCTGTGTCACATTAATAGAAACAGAGAAATACAAAACTCACCAGTTTGCTCAGGGAATGTCGTCACATCTGTATCACCAACCACTGTTATCAACTTTGGCATTATTACTTCAGCCAAAGCTGGTAAATTAGAGAAGCTTGTGTCATGGTAAGCCAAATCTGAAACAAAGGCAACTGTTTTCAGTAGGGCTTCATCCGCTTGCCCAGAACTGACTGTGAAGGTCAAAACACCAGCCAGAGCCAATTTATCAGCTACACTTTTAATCTCATCCTGGGCTGGACCACCTGTGATCAGAACCAACACCTGCTGGATTCCCTGCCTCCTGCGGGACCCAGTTGATGGCTGGAACATGTTGGCAAGGGCATAATTCATGGCAGCTCCTGTATTCAAAACTGAGCCTCCAGTCAGCCTGAGTTGAGAGATTTTATTCACAACATCTTGCCTGCTGCGGTAGGTGTTCAGATAAAATTCAATTTTTGGACGGTCAGCAAACTGCAGAAGACCAATCTGGACCCTGTCAGGACGCACATCCAGCTGATTGACCACGTTGATAATGAAGTCTCTCACATAGGGTAAGTTACTGCTGCCAATGTAGTTTGAACCATCCACAAGGAAGACAATGTCTCGGACCACTTTTTGAGTCTGCACCGTGGTTATCTCCACCACTAAGGAAAAGCACAAATACAAAAACAATGTCCTTTGTGTAATACCATGTACATATACTTTCAGGCTCTAGAAGATGTATCACTGTAAGTGACACATTAAATGGTTAAATGATGCCCATTGAAACTGTTATCTATAAGTGCTATGAAGTTGATTGTTTGCTTTGGGCACTTGCAGATAAGTACCCCTCACTGCAAGCTGAAAGTCAGGGAGGAGCAACACATGGCACAAGTCAGGGCAGGGATACACATTTAGAACCACCCTGAACCCAAAAGTTTATGAATTGTCTCTCAGCAATGAAAAAGAGGCAATAATCTCTGAGATACTAAAGGTAGACCTATATGAAGTAGATTTATAACTTGATGTGTTTCCTGGCGATGTATGTTGCTAGTCATCAATCATTTAGATTAACATGATTTTTTAAAACATTTTTACTCAATCAGCAGCTTAGTTCTATTGAGAATGCATACAAGTGAATCCGCTCAAAGAGCGCTGTTCATTGAACATGTTCATGTTTATGTTTAAGAGTAAACTAAACGTAACCTATCCGTTTGCAACTAATTAATGTGGAATCGAGAGTTGACGACGCACACAGTTTTTTTAATTTGCCAGTGTTTTGGGTCACAGAATCTGATTGGTTACAGATTTTTGAAACGACACATCGAGCTGAAGCATCCAATCAGTCTTAGGGAATATCTGCGAGTTATTGATCATCAAGAGAAATCATTAAAGGGTAAGACGAGCCAACAGCTGTAAAATTCCTCCACCCAAGTCAAACTTACAGCATTTTGTAAAGGAAAGAAAAGAGAAGAAATGAACGTGAACGCATTCATTTAATTTCATGGTACTGTGAATTTTGTTCAAAATTCCAATTGTGAACCATGAATGTGAACTAGTTCATTTTAAACCAAACAGTACATGTGTCAGGATAACTTTAATACATGTCTCTGTTGTAGCTAAATAACGCTAGTTAGCAGTCAACTGGCTTTAATTAACTTAGTTATTTATATTCTCAATAAAACTAAGTTGCTGATTGCGTAGAAATTGTTTAAATAAATAATGTTCATCTAAACAATGGATTATTTGCAACATTAGACATCGCCAGCAAACATAAGTTACAAATGTACTGCCTATAGCCATCAGCATCTCGGAGAATATTGCCATTTTTTCATTTCTGAGAGACAAACATTTGGGTGGTGGGCGGTGCTAACATGTACTCCCCATGTGAATATGTACTCTCCATGTGAACAATGTGTAGCCCCACCCCAACTTCCAGCTTGCAGTGAGGGTCTTCTCCTTGCAGATGGGTGACAAATTAAAAAAAAGGTATCTTAGTTAAGTGTTGGACCAGAACAAGCCAGCAGCTGATTAATAAACAACGGACCCCACAGCACGCTGGATGTGTGCTGGCTCACACAAACTGCACTAAGAGCCTGTCACCTGCAGCTCTTTATCTACCCAGCTCCATATGCTTGTTTCTTCTTTAACCGTTCCTCCCTCGAATATTTAAAGCTGATCCACTGAACTGTGCTTACTATTTCTTCATGTTGTTAAGTAGGTCAAGTTTAATTGAAAAATAACACAAATAACAAAGTTCACAAATGTTGTGAACATATTGTTATTTTTTAAAATGCTTCACGATAAAATTCTCCCAGTGGTACGCTTTTGGAAAGCATTGTAAAGCAGGGAAAGCAGCAAGTAATGTAAAGCAGCATAATATTAACAGATGTTAAATAAATGAAATTTGTGTATAGAGGCTGATATCTGTTAATTAAAATATACAAATGGCAACGTAAAGTAAAACTAAACTCTCTCTAGTCACCAGCAAAACTACATAAGTCAATCATGATCAGTGTGGTTATCCCCGTTTTATCCCTGTATCTATCGTTTGCCTCATTGGCATTGCATCGAAAGACAAAATAATTACCACCATCATAACTTTCCAAATACACCACCAAGAGCTTTTGAGAAGCGAAGCATTTTGCATGCCCGATTTTTTTTACTTGCTCAGAATGTGTTGATTTGGTCCTTTTTCCTTGATTTCTGTGCTTCTACCATGGGTAAGTAGGCTAAATGGTTAAATGGTTTATTTTTTTTGTCTGTTTTAATTGCGTTTATTGTTAATATACGATCAGTAATCCAGATCAGGAGACTTCCTGCCTAGCTCGATCTCCTCTGTGCAGCTTGACACAGCTTCCATCAAAAATAGACTAGGTGAGTATTTTAAGTGGAGCTAAATGTGTCGCTTCTGGGCTGCTGTGTGTCTGGTGGAATCACAAGCATTGTCTAGAGCATTGTTTTTCAACCACTGTGCCGCGGTACACCAGTGTGCCGGGAGAGATCGTCAGGTGTGCCGTGGGAAATTATTCAATTTCACCTAATTGGTCTAAAAAACATTTTTTGTAAACTAATTAATTATTGTCTGCAAATAATATGCCATTGTCGAGTGTCTGTGCTGTCTAGTGACCAGCAGAGTAATCATGTCATACTCTTCCATATCAGTAGGTGGCAACAGGTAATTGCCTTGTATTTTGAGACAAGAGAATTAGTGATCCCTGGATGCGACAGGTGGCAGTGACAGTGGCATTGTGGCTAGCGAGACTACAGTGACAGTGATGGAGTTTTACAAAAGGAAAAATGTAAACTCCAAACTGGGCCCTGGACAAAATTCGGACCCAGATGAAGGCCCTCGTATGAATGGATGTTAAAAGAAAGCAAAGATGTGACCTCGAGCGAAAGCTATATTTCATTTGGATTTACTTTCACCGGGGATTCAACGACACCGCCGATATTGTTAATTGCACTTTTTATTTGAAAGAAGAAATATGAAAGATCATAAAATACTTTTTTCTTTGTGTTTATTTGATTCCTATTCAAGATACTTTGATAAGAATGACTGTATATTGTTAATAAAGACTACAGAGTTTCATTTTTTAACATTTTCGGTTGGTGGTGTGCTTTGTGATTTTTTTCAATGAAAAAATGTACCTTGGCTCAAAAAAGGTTGAAAAACACTGCTAGAGTGGTCGCGATGCAGCCGTGCCCAGTGGAATCAAGCTGTTAAACTGGACATTTCCTCTTTTGTTGATTTGATGATGGAGGTGGAAAATGTAACATAATGTTTTCTGTTGCTCAGCAATTGTATACGTCACAGAGCACGTAGGATTTGAATGGCTTTATTTTATCATGCAGCACACTTTTTCAGAAGCATCTGCATTTGTTTGTTTTTCCACTTATTTCTTCAAGATTTTCTTTTAATAAGTCACCCATCTGTATATTTCCATTTCATCAAAGACCAATTCATTCATTAATTTAATTACTCTTGAAATGTATTGAATGTGTTTAGAAAACATATCAATACCTGGCTCAGTGGGTTGTTCGGTCATCACCACCACCCCAGCTAGAGTTGAGAGCGCATCAAAAATTTCCCTTGAGCTGCGGGCCAGTGCACGGAAGTCCCTCATCATGAACACAACGCTGTCAGCAAAGGCAATCTGTTTCAGCTCCTGCTCATCAGCAGCCTTGGAGCCTGCAGCTAGAGTCAATATGCCCATTCTCTGCAGGGCCTTAGCTGGTTCTTCAACACTGTCACTGGACTTTTTACTGGTCATCAACAGTAAAAGTTGGGGTACCCCCTGTTCAAAACGACTCCCCTTCTCAGGTCGCAGCATATTTGTCCGGACAAAGTCCAAGGCAGCTCCAATGTTGATTGTCTGTCCAGGTTTTGGTTTGAAACTGCCCAAAGAAGTAATTAATGCCTCCCTGGATCCATGGGATTTGAGATCCATCTCAAGCCGAGGGACATTGCTGAACTGGGCCACACCCACTTGAACCTCGTCTGGACCAATTGGCATCCTTTCGACAAACCTCGTGATGAATTCGCGCACGGAGTTGATGACCAGTGAACCCATTGTACTGTCGACAAGGAAAATGATGTCTCGTTTTCCGACTATCGAGACTGAAAAGAAAAGAAAAAAAATTAATATGAGCGTGAAAACTGTTTTTGAGAAAGGTTATAATAATAAATCTGTAAGTACTGAAGACTAACAAAGCCAACCAAAGAATTTATATAGTTAGATTTATATTTTATATTTCTATTAGATTTTTTGAGATATGTGTTGTGTGGACATAAAAAAGAGGGACATCTGAAAAATGTGTATTCTTATAAGGTGTGAATTACAATTTGCAATAAAAAACAATCTAAATCCTAGAGTATTTTTTATTGCTTTGGCAGCTGCATGGACAAGACATATGGTACCCTAGACAGTATCAACTACACTGAGAATATGGATAGAAATGCTCAATAATATAACATGACATTAACAAAATATTAAATAAAAATACAATGCAGAGCTGAGACTTGCCTATAAGTGGCATTGGACTCTATGAACTGACATTTCCATTGGTGATAGTTGGTTTTTATATCTTGGTCGTTCATACAGTTCATTAAATCATTGAATTGAACTGAATTTCACAAAGCCATATATAGATAGGCTATGTACTTGAAGTGTATTTGTTCTCAGCAGTACAATGTTTGCTGGAACTCTCAAAGTTTGACAACAAAAAAACTGCATTCAAAACTAAGCTGCACACATTTTGTTTTCACAAAAAACTATTTACTTAAACAAAACACTACAAAAATGTAACTACACAATACTTGAAGCTATACAAGGGCATTTTGGGGCATACATTATATGATATGGGCACAACTAATTCTGCAATTCTATGTAGCAGTGACTTGGGTCTGGAGTCTGTATGGTAAGTCACTCCCATACTCCCCATACTATGGGCAGCATGTCCCATCACCCAAGCTCATACCAGCCACTCTGCAAGTATTCTGCTTGCCAGCATGAAAATGGTGGAAAGCCGGAATTAACAAGTGGATGATTTAAAGAGCCAAACATCTAGCAAGGCAAACAGACTCAGATATTTTAACAAGTGGAAAAACATTACTGCAATTGGATGCCCATGTTGCTCTGTTTCTGTTGGATGTGTAAGTACTGTTTGGCAAGTATTGGACAACATGTTCACCAACAACAACTTGTACAGTATAGTACTTTTTGTCTTATTTGCACTACTGTTGATATGCTGTTTAATAATCCAGGTTCTGAAAGGCATAGTAAGGAAGCAAAGCCTATTTAAATATAAATTTCTTAGTAGAATATCTGTTCGCCATTATGGCTTTACAATGGACTAATGGAACATTGTGGATCTATACATTTGCAGCAGCTTAGTCAAATGAATCAAATTCCAGGTGCAGAACTATAACAAGAGTTAGTCACTTTTACTGTGTTATTGCATCCTCTGTTAAAAGCCCTTATTACCATTGAGAATAAAGCAATTTCAAGGTTAGCACAAGCATATCTTACCTTGCCATATCTTATATTACATTCATTATGAGCTCTTTGGGCTTTGAATTATTTAAGCCCCCTTCCACAACCACAAATTCCCCGCCAACATTTATAGAGAAGTTACATACCTTCTGTGAACTCATTCTTAATTATAATGGTGCGCTCGACCACCCCGTTAATGTATGGAAGTAGCTGGTCACCCATGCTTGCCACTGCTCTGAAATCAGGGGCTGACAGGACAAAAGTTTTATCTGTAGCAACTGCTTCCAGATCTGCATTGGCAGTGTCAGCGATTGCCACGCCAAATGTGATAACGCCGGCCCTCTTAAGGGCCCGGTCACCAGCACCAGTATCATCAGTGGATGGCGCAGCACTGATAACCACCAACATCTGGGGCACACCCTCTTCTGCTCTGCCCCCAGCTGTTTGGCTCAAAAGGCTCTCGGCCACTTCCTCCAAGGCAGCGCCCAGGTTAGATTCGTCGCCCCCTGAGTAGGCGAGGCCCTTCACAGCTTCCAGGACCGATGATTTGCTGTCATAGCTATTTAGATAGAACTTAATCTCTGGGTTGGCGTTGTACAGGGCCAAGGCCACCCGAACAGTGTCCCTGCCCACATCAAGGCGCTCAATGATTCTCAAAACCAAATCACGCACAAACGGGAAGTTTGCTGCTCCAACGTTCTGTGATCCATCAATTAAGAGTACTAGGTCAGCTGAATCTTGCGCTTTAAGGAGAGAGAGAGAGAAAACAAAACAAAATGGAACTTGTGAAAGCGTTAACATAGTGAGACAGAGACAAAGAATCCAATCAAGAAACTCGTGCTAGCATATCGTTGCATGTGTCAAGTGACATTCAAAGTGAACAAATCAATAACAACATTGCAAAACACATCATACTGCATGTAGGCTGAACAACAGCGATTTCCTAAAGTGATGTCATTTGTTGACCCCCCCCCCAAATGTCATTTAGCACCATTTAGTCAAGATTGTTGTAGCTGTAGTGTGATTTTCCCCTATAGAATGGTTATTTGCATTTACAGTTAATCATTTAGCAGACGCTTTTATCCAAAGCGACTCACATATGAGAACATTCACAAACCGAAGGCGCAGCTTCGGGAGCATTTCGGGGTTCAGCCAATAATAACAGCTTTATTAAGCCAACATATATGTTTAAATTTTAGGAAAACTATTTCCCCACATCAGGAGAAGAGAGAGAATTGTGATAAATAGCCAAAAATGTCCTATGACATGAATTTTTTAGCCTGAAGATGTAAGTATTTAAATGGTAAAATTATTATAATTTTACAATTATATTAATTATATAACAATAATGAATATAATTATATATTTATGTAATATATCTATATATATATTTCTAATTATAATAATTTATTCAGGCTTGATTATTATTCATTCATTAATATTTCTTATAAAATCAAATTGGGGAGAACAAAGTATCCCCAATTGTTCAGGGGATATTCAGAATTATCAGAATAAATTTAACTTAAAAGAAAGGATACTCAATCATGAGTCCATACTATGATGACAACTACAAGTCAATAATTAAGCACTTTTATAAGTTCCTCATAAAATGTGTGTGGTATGTCCTTGTATAATCTCCACTGAGTTCAGCCATACCATGCAGACTCTTGTTACAGACCTTAGATAAAGTGACCAGTCATGATCCTGTGGCCTATCCTTGGTGCCTACACGTTTACAGTACTTGAGAACATATTGAATGTAATTCCATGTAAAATGAGTACACATTTGTATATTAGTAATGTTTCCAATTCATTATAATTTGAATGATATGTACTGACCAAGGCAATGTCTTCTTTGGATAACTGACTTTTTATGTGTGTGGTTTCATAGGAATGTATTTTCTCATTCCAGTAACTCATTGTAAGATATTGTAAATAATTTATGAAAATTTAAAAACATTCTCAAAGTACTTCTGCAGGTCAAGGATGAGTCCAAGGAGGTTCATCACTGTTTCAAATACAGAATATTGCACATATTTTACACAGATAGACATTGTGACTGATAAAAGACAAATACAAAGTGCAAGACACTTAAGCAGTGAGCGTGGTTAGCAATTGTTAAAAGCTCATTGTTTGATTTTGAGATGTGATGTTTTAAAGGGTAAGGCATCCTCGAGTCCATGTTCTTTTCCAAAGGTTTTCTGAAGGAATTTCAGTCTGAGGTGTCACTATATGGATTTTATTCTGTTGCTGTCTGTATATGTGGCATCTCACCTACAGCTGTCTAATACAAACAGGCATCATCTGAGGTTTTTGGTGTATGCCAAACCACTTAAATCATTACAAATTTTAAAGGCACCTGGAACAGAATGTTTATATCGCTTAAATAGCTTTCTCTCAATCCACACTCATTGTAGCTATTCTGGCTTTGCACAAGCATAAATCTGTGCCATTTTTACAAACACCCTGATCTAAACTGCTGTGAGGTGTCAATCAGATGCAGATCTTGCTGTGATTTTTAAAGCATTAGGAGCAAATTAAACATGGTAAGACAAAACAAGTGATGTTAATTTTGAAGGTGGATAGTGAAAGGTTATTGTGGTTAAAAAATACATGACTGTGTTAATAATAAAATCCAGTCACAACCACATATGCAGCAGCTTCTTCCTGCACATGTAGCCAGATTAGTATGGTAGTGACCCATTTCATTACCTGTCCCCTCTCCAGCCACAGGGGCCTCGTTTGCCACAGGAGCACCCCCTGATTGGGTCACTGCCCCACAAAGCCCCACTACTAAATCTTGGATTATATCCCGCAAGATCAGGAAAGAGTCTACATTAAAAACATGAGTGTCATGGGGCTGGCTAGCCATCTCCCTGAGCTCCAAGTCCACTGCATCCTGAACTCCAACTGCAAACACCTCCACGCCAGCCAGCCACAGCACTTGAGCTGGTTTCCCCACATCATCCTGGGAGCGCCCGTCTGTTATCACCACCACCACCTGGGCCACTCCTTCAACAGCGCGGCTGCCTGAAGCAGTAGTCAAGTGTGTACAGATCAGGAAATCCAGGCCCAGGCCAGTTCGGGTGCCACCACCACGGTAAGACATAGCCTTGATGTGTGCCAGGACTCCCTGTGTTGTTGGGTAGCTGTTGAGCTGGAACTCAGTTTCAGGCCTGTTACTGTACTGCACAAGGGCAAACTTAAACCTGTCCCCTCCAACCTGGTGTAGTGCTTGTATCAAGCTGTATAGAAATTGTCTGATGTGTTCATAGTTCTCCTCTCCCATACTCCAGGATGAATCCACTAGAAAGTATATATCAGCTGCCAACCCTTGTGCACAATCTTCAAAAGAGAGTGTTTGGAGGACAGAAGTGAAGACCAGTGAAAAGATGCTTTGTGTTTGGTTCCAAAATTTTGGTGCCAAACACTAATGATGTTGCACAATACAACTGAAAAGTTAGGGAATTATAAGTTTGACAGCATCATTCTGTTTTATTGATCAAAAGCATCTGACTGGACTTGGTACTCTAACACTCCTAAGGCCTCTATTCTATTTTTTTGTCCCATCTTGACATACACAGTTTGAATTCAGATTTTAAAAAATTAATTTTAAATAAATAATAACGATAATTGAAAATTTGCCATTTTACCAACAATGAATAACTGAATTGTGTTTTTTTTTGTTAGGATGTCATAAGTACATTTCTAAATCCCACTTTTCTTTGCATTATATGAACAGGTGCAGATCTAGATTATATGAATATATGAATTTATCTCAACTTACCTTCCTGAGCATCAAGATTATGGAGGAGTCCTGCAAACAGGACGCCCAGGAGGGCACATAGCGGTAACAACCGATGCCTCCCCATCTTCTATTACCAAAACAGCAAAGGGGACACCTGTGAAACCAAAAACAACCATGTTATAAATATGAACCATAGAGCACATACAGTAGCCCTATCCTAATACCACAAGGCCCGTCCTATACTTCAGACTTTAAATAAGTTGAGGGGAAATGGGAGACTGTGGTTTGGTGGCAGAACTGTTGCCTGCCAATCGGAAGGTCAGCGGTTCAATCCCCCAGCCATGCGTAGAAGTATCCTTGAGCAACATACTGAACCCCAAAAATGCTCCTGAAGCTGCGCCTACGGTTTGTGAATGTTCCCATGTGTATGTCGCTTTGGATAAAAGCGTCTGCTAATTGTAAATGAGCAAATATTAATTGAAATAAAATGTTAGGATATTTGGTGGTGGAGTTTAAGTATCTTGTTCACGACTGAGGGAAGGACGGAACGGGAGATCGACAGGCGGATTGGTGTGTCCTCTGCAGGATGCGGTCGATATAGAGGTCTGTTGTTGTTAAAGAGAGAGCTGAGCTCCAAGGCCATCCATCTTCTTCCGCTTATCGCGGGGCTGCAAGGCAAAGCTCTTTATTTACCAGTCGATCTACATTCCTAGCCTCACCCATGGTCATGAGCTTTGGGTCGTGACCAAAAGGACAAGATACAGGCGGCTGAAATGAGTTTCCTCCATAGGGTGGCTGGGCGCTCCCTTAGAGATAGGGTAGAGCCACTGCTCCTCCACATCGAGAGGAGTCAGCTGAGGTGGCTCGGGCATCTGTTCCGGATGCCTCCTGGACGCCTCCCTGGGGAGGTGTTCCAGACATGTCCAACCGGGAGGAGGCCCCAGGAAAGACCTAGGACATGCTGGAGGGACGATGTCTCTCGGCTGGCCTGGGAACGCCTCGGTATTCCCCCGGAAGAGCTGGAGGAAGTGTCTGGGGAGAGGGAAGTCTGGGCGTCTCTGCTTAGACTGCTGCCCCCACGACCCGGCCCCGGATAAGCGGTAGAAGATGGATGGATGGATGGATGGATGTTATGATATTATTCTTACTCTGTGTCTATACAGTATACTCTTGACATAAACAAGCTCTAGTGCAAACTAGGCCTGCTTTAAGGTTTAAGGTCTTATTTCCACATACAGCTTGTATTTCTGGAAGAGTTTGGTGAACAAGTTTGACTTGAGGGGATATCCTATTTGAAATGTTTTTGCTCGCTATTTTTGCTTCACTGCTTCTCTAAATATAACACAAAACATTGCATAAGCTTGTTTCATTGGCCAAAAGTGCAACATTTAATCTTTGACACACCACACAAGAGAAAAAAACATGCCTCCTTCCAGTCTTTTTTGCAGTGTGTGCAAGAATATGTGATATCCTACTGCCACTACTGCTGAACTGTTGCTTAACATTGGGATAAGCATTTTTCTTTTTTCACATTAACATCTGTTTATGCCTTAAAACAGGAATGGTATCTGTCATTAAAGGCTGTGTTTTAATTTTAGAAGTAAAAATGGAATCAGCAGCACTTTTATAACCTTTTGGTTTTGGTTTGTAAGTGAGGGAGCTGCACCATGTGGTGGTGTATCAGTAGCAGACCTGAAGCACGGAGTGGTAATGATCAAAACCACCTGTTAAACCTACCAGCCAATGTGCTTTAGTAATTAACTCTGTTTGGCAAGAACTGAATTTTCCAACTCACAAAATTATGTGATCTTAAGAGTGTTGGACTGGAAAGTCGTACATTTAGCTCATGAAGTGTGCAAGCATGTACAGTAAGTGTGTGAGGTTTAGAGGAGAAAGAAAGGATATGCTCTTTTTAGTCTAAACATTAAATAAACATTACATCTAACCCTAACTATGGTCAAATACTGTATGTAACCTCTGTTGTGTAGGTTACAAACATAGTTGTTCATCAGTTTTTTATTATCAATAAATAATTTCTCAACCACACACACACACGATTATTCTGTAGCCACAGCCAGAGTGGGGAAACCCTAATGAAGTCTTAACCCAGTGAAAACCTAAAATGTCCTAATTACACCAATATTTCCTCATTATGAAATCAGTTCTTACAAAGATAGATGCCCTGCGACGAGTTGGCCACTGTCCAGGGTGTACCCCGCCTAAGGCCCAAAGTAACTGGGATAGGCTCCAGTCACCCGCGACCCCCAACGGGAACAAATGACAAAGATAGATATACTGTACAGATACAAGTACACATACATTCATAATTGATAACTTTTGAAGACTCTCTTTGACACTATCCATTCCCTAGCCATTATCCCTGAAGTTAACCATCACTGCTTAATGGAAAACACCTTTGAGAAGTGAGGACTGCCTTCACTTTCCTCATTCTCTAGGTCTAAAACTCACAATGGTACTCACAAAGATAGACAGCCAAGAGCGCACACACTCACTTAAACTATTAAATTTCAGACCACCCTGATGAGATAATAGGGTCCAGAAAGACACAAGAGCAGCCAGAGCAGGAGCACAAGAGCAATTACATTTTAACACACTGAAACAAACTTAAAACTGCAAAGCTCTGACCTGAGAAAAACAAATGCCACCCAAATTAACCAAAACTTCCAACTGTGACCTGGCAGACTCACTACTCTGCAGTTAGGAAGGATTTTCACACAAGCATATATATATATTAGACTTATCTATAACAAAAAAGGGATCTTGAAAAATAAAATGACCTGACATGGCACACATGGCCAATGACCAATGACGCCTTAACCATTAGACTTAACCATGCCAAAAAGGAAAAAAACTCTTAGATTCTGAGAAGAGTCTCTGCAACGACCTCTGTGCCTGCTGGCAGAAACACAATGAAAGCTCAGCACTACAGGCAGCTCTAATGTGTACTGTAAGAAAAGTGGGATCTGGGGAATTAAAGATTTACTGCATATCTGCTTTTTTGGTAATAAAAGATTATCACTTTTTCTAGCATGTGCAAGAAGTTTGCATATTCCAGTGCCAAAGAATTTATACAAAGTTGTCCATTGTGCATTTATGATGATGGAAGAGGGTATCATGGATACTGAGGCACAACTGTAACAACACTGAAAATTACTAATGCCCTCTAGTGGAAACTGCACGCATAACACTTTATAACAGATCCTGATTTTCAGAATAAAGTACCACATAAAACATATGTATTGTTCCACTGTCTTTTATCATGAGTCATGAGGCTTATGTAAAGTAGAGAAGATCTCACTCATAGCAAGTATAAAAATTAGTTTTTGAAAAGTCCATCCCTCCTATTTTGTACTTCCTCTGATTAATCCCAACAATTATTTTTTAGTGGGGTTGAATAAGAGCCCCTACTGCACCAGTTTTACCTGCCTGTGGGTGTTTGTGCTTTTAACCGCCTATGCCAAACTGTGGGGGGGGCTTGATTTTGCTGTTTCAGAATACTTAAAACAACAACTGGGAACCCAAACTTTAGGCTGCTTCCACCAGTGCCCCAGACAAAGCCAGGAAAATCCTAGTCAGTAATACAAATACAGCAGAATCAATTTTGTCACATTGATTGCTACTACTGAAGTGGTTTTTGCAACTGCTAATTGGGCTTATCATTGCAGCTATTTAAAATGAAAACTAAGAAAGGAAATTCTGACAAGCAATACAAATAAAACACAGGCCAAATTAACACAAGCCACAGACTGCACAAATCTTAGACTGGAACGCAAAATAGATCATGCTAAAGTGATTTTTTCTTACTTTTTATTGTGTCTGATTCTAAATCTTGGCCAAAAACACACCCCAGTATTATTAATACTCAGTTGTGGAAAATGTCACAGTCTACAGTGTATTCTGGACCCTTGCCAAATGTGCACTTCAGTGTACTTCAATTGAAATAATGTTTTGCTTTGGTGTAAAAGGGACACTTTCACAAGGGTAGGAAAGCCTGGGTCAGCTAGGCTTGAATCAAAGCCATTAACAATACACAGCAATAATGAATTATAAACACATGGCAGTCCTATTTAATGCAACACTGCAGGAGTTGAGTTTGTTGGAGTCACCGTGTTTGTATTTTTTGTGTCCACAGTTTATACTTTAGACAACTCTGAACTGGTGGGGGAATAAACTAACAGTGCATTTATATTCACTTTTTAGACAGTCCCATCCGTGTGTATCTTCAAGATACACTGACTATACAAAACTTAAACAATTTTAGGAACGTCGGCCATTCAGTTGAAGACTGAGGAATGTTACTGAACTGAAAGGCAGCTGCGGAGTTGTGTCACACAAAAGATCCAGTTATTCCTAAACTGTACAGCAAAAACCTTTACCCACTGTGAACTAGGTGGGGTCATTCTACAGTGCCCAACAAGATCATGATGATTGCACATTAACATTTTCTGTGACCATTCTTTTATAAAACAAACAAAGTGTTTGGGAATACATTTCAACCAAGTAAAGAAAATAAAAGTTTCCTTAAAGTGTCCGAAATCACCAAATTCCTTTATTTCAAGGAAATCTAAGCTCTCTTGGACACTGCAACAGATGTTTGTGTTCTCTACTCATGCTCATGTGATTTCAGGTCACTCAAAAGCCACTTCTCTGCAGAGTTTGCCAGGCCTGGCCAATGTGTCAACACTATGGCTTCCCCTCACCGCCACAGAGGAAAACATTGTAGCACAGTGGAGTCCTGTTTTCTCTGTCACAAGCAGCCAAAACAATGGTAGTATGGGGGAATTACATTAGAGATAAAATTAACAAAGAAAGTAAAATTAAACTGTCTCAAATTACTTCTCTAACTTAAAGCTGCATTAATCTTTTGACAGGGACAGTGCAATGGCAGAGAAAAGGAACTCACAAATTCTAGGGGTAAAAGGACAATACAAAAGGTAACTTGCTCTTAATTTCCTAACCGATTAATTTGGTTATTACATATACTCTCCGGTATAAATCAGAATCCCCAAATCATTATTAGGTGTCTGTCCAAATCATCTGCACCAAACATGTTTCCTAGGGAACGCACTAACACCATTGTTAAGCTCTTCTTCTTTCAGAAAGAAACGTGTGTCAGTTATACTCTCACTCGCTCACTGCATGCGCCGTGTACTTCAGCCAAATAAAAGATACAGATCGCAGCTTCAAAACTGCAAGTCTTTGTGTTGCTTTTAGCCCATTCCATATTAGTGTCTTCAGGTAAAATGCATGGGCGGTTGGGGGATACTAGCATGCAAAGCAGTCTATGAGAGTGTCTTTTTAGCTACTACCACTACGAGTCGCCAAAGTCCAAAATGTTTAAATCTTACACATAGGTGCTTTAAGAAGCTAAAGATATGTATGGTTCCATCCAGGTACATCTTGCATGTTGCATGCCTGAGCCTGTTAGTATAGCAGATACAGCTATATACATAAAATAATGATAGTCTAAGAATAACAGAGAGGTGTACAAGATGAGGAGTTATGACCTGTTAGTATGTTTGTGTTTTATCTCCAGATGAGGTCCACTTGATGTGGCGAGTCAGAGAGCTCAGCGTATAAGTAGTGAGTAGTTTATATAGTTATACAGTGAGCAGAAAATACATCTCTGAACACTGAACAGTATATCTTGCTTAGTTGTATAATGCCAGTGTCGGTTTGATTTTACAGAGCAAGATAGACCCTGCGCTGTGCCCATGAGCACTCTAAAGCACGTTTGCAGCTGGACCTCACACACTCATTTATAGCAACGACCACACACACATATACACAAACATGCACATACATAAACACACTCACGCTAGCTTATAGTGCAGTGCAGCGCAAAAGTCCATCAGCCTCACTGACAGATGCCAGTGTTGTTAATTGCAGTGTTACAACTACAACTACACCATGCTGACCTCCGAGGATAGGAAAAGGGACCTGGCTCAGTCACCTCACAAAAACAAAAGGTGGTAAAAGGTTCTTGGCACAAAGGGTTGTTGTAATTGACCTCTAAATTCAAGGTATTAAAACCCTTAGATGACACATAGCAAAAGCTATGGCTTCACACTCAAATTTCAAAATGCATTTTCGATATATAACAGATTTGAAAAAAAAAAAGAAAATGACTACAAAAACATAGCCAGCCATATTTTACCAGCCTAAAAAATAAATAGCAAACTGCTGACCATATAATAGACTCAGCAAAGTTTAAATCAGCTATAATCATAATTTTTATCAGTGCACCACATGACTGCTTGTATGAGAAAGTGGTCGCTTGTAGTGACTGACCCAAAAAAGCGAAAAAGCTCTAAAAACCCTTTGGACACTATCTGCCCAGCACCAAGTGGCAGACTGACAAATTTAGCAGCTATCTGGTGAGCACAGTAAAGCATTTAGCAGCAAAAGAGCCAGATATTTCCCTTAGGAGTAAGTGGAGACCAAAGCAGAGCTAAACGGAGAGTGAATATTGGATTTAAATTCATCAGGTCATCAGAAACACAATTCTAAATGAATGCTAATGTAGCTCTGAATTTGTGAAAACATAACTGTTGTGCTAACAACTTTTCCAAATCAACTTACAATATGTCAGTTTTGTGTTTACAGGCTGTATCTTCTGCCCCAAAGTAGACAAAAAAAAATCTGGTTTAACCTGAGTCTATATTAAAGGTTAAATACAGACCATACACACTCAACAAACTGAAGAAACTGGAACAAAGTACCAACAAATTCTCCATGAACTTAATGAAAATGCAACTATTTGGAAATTACAGAAATGATATAAAATATTAAATTTGATCCCCTCTACTTGCAGATGCTGTTAATTATAAATAGTGTTGCAAGTCAAGCTTACACACACATACATTAAAGAACTGGAATTTATCCAAGACAATATGCATCTAAAAAGAAACCTTAATGTGCAAAACACACAGTATGCTCTGGGCTCAATGGGTATTTGTGTCAGATTGGCTTAACTTTAGCAGCTCCCTTAACACTTTATTACAGAGTGAAACCATGTACTTATCCATGAAAATGTCAAAAACAGTTTTTGATGCCAATATGCCTAAATCAATTGTAAAGACCAGTTTTTTATCAAACTGGTGACAAATTTGACACTAAAGAGATCAGTAAAATAAGAGAAGTCACAAAGGATGTGACTCATTTCAGCAGCTTCTGAGTGTGAGACAACTCTACACAGCCACACACTGGCACCATGCGAGGACATATCATTTGTACGTACACTATGTTTGACTTTGCGCTAGCATGCCTCTACATGTATGACTCAATCACGAGGCTGTGTGGACCAGCACACCCAACCCACCCTTCAGCAGGAAGGACGTGACATATGTGACGTGACATATGTGGCACAGATCAGAGGAGGATCACGGATAAAGTTAAAAAAATGGGAGGGGGAGGCAGGCTGGATGGGCACCTTCACACAGCTGGTGTTTATTAGCCCGTCTGATACCTAGCAGAGATGTGTGTTCAAGAATCACGGCCAATCTAAGCCTGCAGGCTGGCTGAGTTCAAATATTAAACGTGAAACCCAGTTAGTAAGGTGAGTTCATTTCAAATAGCTATTTTTCTCCTGATATTCCTGTGATCTAATCAATTAATCAATCAACACCTTAAAAATTATCACAAAAAAGTAAAATATGACAAAACTTAATGCCATCATCCCCCACAAACCTGGTTCTCTCACTAACCAGTGCATACCAGTGTGAATGGTTACTCCTGATTTACACCCCTTGCTATTATAGATGGTTGTTTCCTTTAAAAGAGAACATTGGAGCAGTAGTTCCCTGAGAATAGACCTTTCAGAAAAATGTTCCAACCTTCCAGCCATCTGTTCTGCATCATGGAAAAAAGACAAAAAGCTGGAGAGACTGGAGTAGTCATAAAACATACTAATGCTGATTTATACTGTATATCTAAAAATCCTGTGTTACGAATCCTCCTGATGCAGTTCTGCCAATAACAATTTAGATACTAGCTTCCAAGGGGAACTATAGCATTGTCGAAATGCTGGTTGTAAATTACATGAAAATACTTCAAACACATTAAACCAAATCTGGAGCGGCCACCAAGTTTCCTCTCCCTTTTGAACAGCGACCAAGTTTTTCCTCTCTGTATCATGGCAACCGGGCACAAGCAAACATAAAATTACGTGGAAGTAGCAGCTCATGAGAAATCTTTATGACAAACGTCATGTAATGTCATAAACGTAATGTCATCATGTTGTAACTTGGAAGAATAAAATAACTTAATGCGTACATCAAATCCCATATGATCACAATGAAACACTGTAATGAAGACGCGGCTGAATTCATCTATCCCTACTTGGACAGTCTTGTAGGAGAAGTGGAAGATTAATGCCTCACACCTGGTCCACTTAATCCACCCCACCTCTTTCGTCCAAAGAACCAAACCCCTTTTGGTACTCCTGGTCCATCTGCCAGTAGTGTGAAAAACACTTTCCTCACACTTTTCCACTCCTGCACTCGTTCAGAGAGGGTGTGGTTTTGGGCTGCTGCTGCAGTGGAAACATCTACCCATCTAGCTACTCTTCTTTAGAGCTCACATGTGGGTGTGGAGATTTTAAAAAAGATTCCCTATTTAGATTTAATTGAATAACCTAAAGATAAGAGTCAAGAAGACTAACAAAGTACATTCTACAAAGTAAATCACAAAACTTTGATAAATTGGCATTACGCAGTGCAAAGCAACTCCTTACAGGTTCATAGCTCTAACGCTGATCTGGGATCACAGCTTGATACTTTATTTGACACCTAAGCAGTAAATTAAACTTTGCTCAGATGAAGAATGTCAAACAGAAGGGTAGCATTTTAAGACTTTTGAAAAGAAAAAGAGAGCATACACACCCCTCTACACTCACATGCATCGTACATAACATTGCTGAGGTCTCCTTCTTCACCCTAACTGCGGTTCACCTCTTGCCCTTGCAGCACTCTCACCACTAAAGTATAGGTTTCAGTCATGCTGCTAAACGCATGCTGTCTGATATTTATGAGCTATAAGCCAAAAACTCTGTGCAACCCTATGATCATGACACCCATCATAGCTTACATGTTATGTGTCATGACTACAAACTATGCTATGGTCAACGCACTATTTATAATCAACATACAGTGCAAGTGAGGTTGATCCTTAAAGATATAAAGACTGAGAAATTAAGCAAGCATGCATTTTGTAAAAAAACAAGCAGAAACCTCTATCTGCAAGATGATTCACCTTGAGAACATAGCAGAGTCAAAACTTACCCTGAGCTGAAGTGGCTGTACTCCACTCTATTTGTTTTTGAAGAAAAAAGTAATCAGTTATGTTAAATGACTGCAAGCTGGACTTTTGGTCATTATCCTCCTAGTAAATTCCCCTTCCTGGCTTTTCCAGCACCTCCTAAAGGAAGGCTGCTGCGCAAGGCAGTGATAAGGTCACTGATAAGAGATGTGCAAAGAGTGGGGTCCTGATTGAAGGGAGGAAATGGTTGAGACAGAAGGAGTCAGACAACCTCACGGTCTCAAACCAGAGGAGCTGTGGTGCTGAGTACAATGCTGGGATGGGACAAACTTCCAAACTCCTGGAGTTCTGCCACCTCTCTCTTCCTCCTCCCACTTTCTATAAAGAAAAAAAAAAAAAAGAGGAGGGAGAGAAGAGGAAAGGGTGAGTGGGGAGGGGAGAAGTAAATGAAAACCAGACACATAACCCTGTTTGGTCTGGATGGGAGCAGTGGGGAGGATGATGTCACAAATCTGGAGCAGGATTTTCTCCTTACCTTTTCCTAAGTTTTGCCGTTTCTCCATCTACCTCTGTAGGGCCCTTTCTCTTACATTTCAGCTATTTGGAAATTCTTTTTGGTTTCTGTTTTATAAACCAAAGGTGCATCTTTTCCCACCTTTTTGTTGTTACATTAAAATGACACTCAAGTAAAAAAACATGGTTTGAGTAACCTGCATCCATTGGTAAAGTGATTTAGGCCACACGGGTTCGTCAGGAGAAAATGACTAAAGAAAGTATACTTAAAATGTCCAGCATGTATACTAAAATTGTTCAGTTTAGAATGGGATGTTGATGTGTTGTTGTAGACAGCTCTGACCACAGAATGTAAAACAGCGCACAAAATAATCATCATAAAACTGCACAAATCAATATTTTTCATATTGAAGCTGCACTAATCAATATTTTTTTAATTGCAATGGATCAAATTGTTTACATGCACAGCAGGCAGCTGTTTTCAGTGAAACAGCTCTAAAAACCCACTGTACACTACCTGCTCAGGACCAAACAGCAGACAGACAAAGGTTACAATTTAGCTGATGAACATGGTGGAGCGTTTAGCAGCTAAAGAGCCAGATATTTCCCCCAGGAGTTAGTGGAGTCCAAACCAGGGCTGAAAGGAAAGTGCACACAACATGAATGCATATTTTGCTCCATGTCTGTTGGATGTGTAAATAGGAAATTGTTTCCTAACACTTTCACCGTGAGATTTTTCTAAGATGATAATATGTTAATGTTTTGTTAACAGCATTTTCCGCTGCGCCAAAGTGCCCAAAATAATTCATTAATGCTGCTTTAAAAATAATTCAGATGACTATGTGTAATGTGAAAGGGGTTGCTTGTGATGAACCCACAGTTCCCCTTAGCTCAGCAAAGCCTTTTAACCTTGCATAAACATACTGCACACTACCTATCCAGCAGCAAAGGGCAGACAGACAAAGTTAGTAACTAGCTGGTGAACATAGTGGCGCATTTAGCAGCTTAAGAAACAGACAGAATCAAAATTTCACTTAAATTTTTAGGTGGACAGTATCTAATGATTTTTGGTAATGTGGTTCTGGGTCTGCTGCTAACATGTTTGACAACTTTATAATGTGTTAATATGTAAATGTTGTGTTTTCAGCATGTGTGTTCTGTTGCCCCCAAGTGGTCAAAAAAAATAAAGTTCAGTGAATACAGCTATAAACCTCTCAGGTCTTCATTTTGAAATTGACAGTGTTCCAATGTCACAATTTGACTGGTGTTTCAATGTGCATACCATGGACATATAATATCCTCCACTGCCAACTCTTGTACATTAGCAAAGAATGCATGAATGGTATGGAATGCTTTATAAATACAGTGGATTGCACAATATACTAAATGTCAACAGGAAAGAACCCTCTGCAGTACTTTGCTGCTGAACTCTTAAAAATGTCCAAGCCAAATAAAGGGAGGATTGCTGCAGCATTTTTCTGTCAGTGAGCTAAAACAGACTTTGTTCCCAGAGGTCAGTATGCTGTGAAATGAATTCCCTCACATCTGTGTGAATAAAAGTGAAAGCTGAGCTCGCTCTAACAGCAGTTGATCAATGCATTTAAATAAAGGTTCAAAATACACGCTATAGAAGCATTTTTAACACTGGCTCATTTCATCTATGTTCTGTTGTCTGTAGGTCGTTAATCACACCACCACTGCAAAGCCTTGCACTGTTATGGTGGTGCCAGGCAACCACTGTTGGAAAATATGAGAGAAAATTAAGATCTGATAAACAGCAAAATTGTACAAAAATTCTGAATGATTAAACTGCTTCTTTAACAAAATTTGGTAACTACATCCCCTTTGATATTAACAATGTATAACAGTTCTTATTTAATGCATTCATCTATGCTGTGAGTTAAGATCAAAGCAAGAAGCGAGCAGATCGACTAGACCTTCATCATTTAGGAAACATGTCTTACACATATTCCCTTGTGAGTGCACACTAACCCAACACAGACCACTCAAAATCAAATCCTTTCACAGTCGCAGTGTGGTGAGGACTAATAATTCTATTGTTGGGTGATGTTAATGTCACGCTCACAGTTTTTAACAATTGGCTGAGACGTCAAGGCAGGTTAGAGCTGACATCTGTGGTAAAGGGAATCTTTGACACATGCCACCATGCTGACTTCATGTGGGTGGATGAAAGTGTAGATTGTTTCCTGTGATGCTTTTAAAAGCTGCCCTGGCTCTTGTTTCTCGCATTAATAACTGCCAGCTTTCATAACACAGACAGGTATATGAGGATCACTCAACTTTTTATCACGTTAAACATAAAAACCGGAACAGATTGACATTCTTCAGCATTCAGATGTTTTTTGGGTGTGGCTGTAAAGTAAAAAGGTTCCTACAGTATATGGAAATCATGAAAAATATAGGAAATGTGTCCTTAAGCCCTGTTAAACTGTGAACACACACTCAGTGTTTATTTTATTCTCAAATAAAAGCATGAGACTCCCCTCCACATAACTGGAGTATTCACTCTGGTCTCTGGAAGTTGCTTTCGTCGCCCGTGAAGACGTTACCAGTAGGAACAAACTGTTCACTGGCCAGTTTGAGGAAAACGCATGTGTTGATTCCACCGACATACTTATTTCCATCGCAGCATAAGCAAATAAATGGGTGGAGATGGATTGGCCTTACCTCACTCCAACCGTGTCTGATGAGGAAAGTATTAATCCTCACAACAGAAGGAGGTGCAAATGGAGAATAACACCGAGCAGTCACAATTTTGTACCTTTTTAAAGCTGCCTCCCTTCAGCCATAACCCAACACAGCATGCATGCGTATGTGTCCCAATAGAAATGTTAAGTGCACATATGGATAATCTGCATAGGAACATTACACTGGTTACAGTATTTTCTATCTTTCTCCTCAGCTTTCATGTTTTGTAAGTGTAGGCAAGTCATTGATTTTTGATTATCAAGTAGTTAAATCTTTTAAAGTGTGTTTAAAATGTTTAAACACCTGTTAATACGGCTCTAAGGCTAAGTAGTAAGGCTCTAAGTACTCCAGCCCAAGGAAAAAAAGAAACATTGATGTGTTTTAGCTCAGGTATGGTTACTCTGTTCACCCTGACAGGGTGGTCACTGACAGAAAGTCAGGCAGCACTTTAATGCATCTTACATATGCATCTTTATGTTGATGTTCTCTGGTGTCACAAAGAGCTCATGAGGAAACAACTGATTATGAGTATCATTAGTCGAGACTGCAACTGGAATTAATTTTATGAATAGTGACGGACAGGTAAAGAATGGAAAAAGAGGTGTCTTTTACCATAACTAATAGTTACTGTGTGGTCGCTACGTTTCACTTACTTTATAATAGACTGTCAAAATACACACAGAAGAACACAAGTACAGCAACAAACCTCTGTTTGCATACTCTTTTCACTCACTTTTTCCCTTTCTGATTGATCTGAGAAAATCGATCTCGAGTCGGTTATTTAGTCCGCACTGGGTCAAAAGAACCAAACTAAACGAGCAAACGCATCATATATTAAACAAGCAAAGTTACTAAGTTCGGAAACTCTAAACGAGCAATATATGAAAAAACACAGGGAAACACTATAAATTGTTAAGTTTTGTTTGGCTCACACTGGGAATGCACGGATCAATAGAAGACTCGAGAAAGTGAGTAGGTGTGGAAAAACAGTCTTTACTAGGTCGAGTCACAGGAGTATAATCAATGGCAGAGGTATCCAAAACGTAAGACAAAGACAGGATCAAATCTCCAGAAACTAGGTCAAATACACTTTTGAAACTTTAGGAACTCTAACACTAGAACACACACTAAACAGGCAAGACGAACTGGTCAATAGACAAGGGGAGCACACAGACTAAATACACAAGGAAGACATGAGGGCCAGATGAGTTCAATCAGGTAATCACACAGGTGGGAGACACAGGAGGGCAGGGAACATCTGAAATGAGAGACAAGGGTGAGTAAAATAGAAACTGGAACTGATACTAGAAGTAAAAGCAAGGAAAACATAACTTAACTAGGGCTGAGATTTAACAGTTATTAGTCTAGTTTTGTTGCGTGAAGCAGATACAATACACACTGTACCAAAGATGCACACTGTATTTGACACACTGTATGTTAAAGGCCTAACATTAACATTCGGTTTAGAAAGACTGGTAAGATTTTTTCAAAGACCCCTGTAATCTGAGATCAGCATGCAATGAAAAGGTGAGAAATGTGTGCATACTGACCTCCAGCAGGGATGAGTTAACAGAGTTCAGAATAGGAGGTCAGATACCAACTAGTCAGTTTTAGACCGGGACGGGTTCAACAGCACACCAGAAGTCAGCAGGGAATTTCAGTCAAAGATATGCTTGTTGAAGTGATCTGCTTTTGCTTTTGAGATGGCTCATAAGCATTCCTGTTCAGTTCCTTATGAGGTGACCGTGCAAGCATGTGGGGCATCAGCCACTGCACAGCCCCAAGTCATCTTCAATCCACAAACTAGTCTGTAATAACCATTTTGGTAACCATACTGGTCGGTTGTGTTTGACAAAAGACCAGAAACATGGATGGCTAAAACTCAAAGGCATAATAGTCGAATCTTTTCTGTGGTTTTCATGTTCCTGCAGATGGCAGATTGACTTGCACATGTGCTGTACTTTCCACTTTCTGAATGATTTTGACTCAGTAACACCCAATGACTCATGAAAATATGAGACTCCTATGAAACAAGGTTTTTTTTGTATTTTACTCAAGGATCTGTGGTCTCTTCAAGTCATCATGGAGCACAATGAACTGCAGAAGTGGTGCCAGCACTAGATTAGCATATATGGTCAGCAATAATACATAAACACAATAAAAGTGTACAAAATCTCACGTGATTTCCAGTGTCTTAGAGGTGACTTAATAATACTAGAATTAATTGTGTTCCTTCTACTGTCAGAAGTCAACAGTATAAGCAAGCAGAGAGGGTGGGACTTTGAGCGACTTTTTTGTGCTTCCAGCAGGTGGGCATATCCAGAAACCAAGATACTGTTCATTTCCTGAAGTGGGATATAGCGATCACATCTGGACATACAAGCTGAGGCATCAGTCTAAATATGGAACTTATCTAAAGACTATTCTGTTGAATAAGTGGCTTAGATCGCGGGCTTCATTTCTCCAGAGTAAAATGCTGAGTAATCGCTCCAAGTTCGGTTTACAGGGTGATGGAGGCCAAGCTAATACTTTGGAAGCTTTTTGTTGTTTGAGGTGCAATTTGAGCATCGTGTTCAAGTCGCAATTTCCCCTCGCAGAGGTTATTGATGTTATTTCTACAAATAATACAAATACTAACGCATTATTCTAAGATTATACGCTGAAAGGTCTTTCACAAGGGTAGAATTGAGAGTACCAGGACAAACTTTTAATGTTGCCAAATGAAAACAGAATAACACTTACGTCAAGTACAAAATAAGTGTCCTTTATATTATGATTAATTTATTAATATATTTGTTGTTGGCTATTTAGCACCTTTGAAGTATAGTTGTATTGTGCTTTGCAAATCTGGGCTGTTGTTGCTAATCTGCGTTGTCATATCTAGATTTTTGGGGATTAACTCTGGAAACCTGAACATGATGTTGCACTGAGATAGGCCTATTTGTACAGGAAACAATTCAGTCCAGCTCCTGATGCTAACTAGAATCTTTTTCCACACCCCTGCAACAGTCCCGCTGTCACACACATTAGCGGGGCTTAATTTGTTTTATTTTATTAGATTTTGACTTGATCTATTTGATTTGATCCGGCACCTCCTTTGTCACTATCAAAATCTGTAAATACATTTTGTGTAATATGTAATTGTATCTGTTCTGTCATCCTTTTATTTCACACTGAAGTTACTGGTAAACTGCGTGTTTGCCTATTTGGGATGCATTTTAAATCTTAAAGTCTTATTTACACGTTTTGCCATCTTAACTGGCTGGCTAGCCACAGATGAGGCTAAATACAGGAATCTCCAGATTTTTCTTCAGAGCTTCATTGACAGGACAGGACTTTTGGAGTGCTGTATGCAGTCGCCAAGGCTAAGCTAGCTGCTAAATCACTATGTCTGATTTCTTTTTGAATTTAGAATGGCAAACACCTGCGTCAGTGTCTGGTTCTAATGTCCCTCTATGACATGTGCAAGCCAGTCAGAACCGAGAAATCTCAGTAGCCATGGTATAAATTACAAAATAAAAGTAATCTTATTGAAGGGTTTATAAAATGTTGGCATTTACAGTTATCAAATAAATCTCTAAGGAGATCAAAAAGAGGAGAAATGTGACCACAAAATGATATATACCCTACAATAAAACATATTACACATCACATTAAGTGGTGGCAGAGAAAGACTGACGAAGACAGATCAAGTGATTGATTGGGCTGTTGTCTCCTACAACTGAACTTTCTGTCTTTATATATATATATTCACAGAATATATATATAATTTCACTAAGCCGTCAATATTTACGATAACAAATTAACATGCTTTCTTAAATTCTGTATGAATCTGTAGTGGCATCTGTGACATCTTTCCTATTCTAAAATCCTCTCCCTGGGAAGTCTTTCACAAGATGAATGCATGCAGGGTGCAGCAACAGTCAGCTTCTGATTCTGAGCACAAGAGGGAACCACCTGGAGTTTATTTAACAAGGTCACACTGTAATCTGATTAGACACTTCCTGACACGAGACACACCCAGATAACCAAAATTCACCTCAGACATTTAGTATGGTTTATCCACTCAATGTTGCTTGACTGACAGGCCTCATAAACATTCTTTTGGAACATCCCATTAATCTTGCCCCTTTTGTTTCTTGTTTTATTTTGAAAGACTGACCCTCCTGTCATTTCAGTTCCTGCCCTAGTTCCTCTCCTGCCCCTAATCACCCACACCTGTGCCCTACTACCTGCCCCTGGGTTCTCACTCAGCGAACCCCATATATATACTTCCCGTGTTCACTGTTTTTGCCTGTTGTCTTTGTTCTGTTCATTGTGTTCATTGTTCTCCAGCAATTCCTAGTATATGTATCTTTGGTTCTTGGACTTTGCCTCGTTCTTTAGATTATTGGATTTTTCCTGCTCCCTGTTTGATTTGTTTGCTTGCCTCGAACTGACTTCCCGCGTATGACTGCCTGGCTCTTCAGATTGCTTTTTTGAACTTTACTCTGTGTCCGGTGCTTTTCTCTGCCCTGTTTTAACCAGAGTCAATACAGCTGCATTACAGCAACAAACAAAAAAACCCATTAAATAGTAGAATAAGATAAAAAAAGTGAAGATATAAAAAGATTACCCTGATTAAAATACTTTCATGAATGTATTTGTGAAACAGATCTAAATAAATCTTGAAAGTGTCGCAATAAAGTAAATAAAATGGAGGGACAGAACTGCCAAAATCCAAAATGTTAAATAAATGACTCAATAAAGGCATTAAAATTAATGTACGCATTAAATCATTTATGAAATGTGACACAAATTAGATATTTGTTTTAATTTGTTTCTGTATTTATTAACATTTAAATATATATATGTATATATATTATATTATGTCCTGTGTTCTTTTCTCATTGTGTTGTCTCCTGACTTCTTCGCATCCATGAGCAGGCGAAGTGGAATTTCATTTGGAACCCATTTTGTGGTCCGGCACAGTAACTTCCTAGAGTCTCTGCTGGTTGCCTGGCAACCTCACGGTGTAGACAAGACTCCAGGAGGTCGCTGATGCCGACCAAGAAATAGCCCGGGCCATAACGCCACATAACAATGCCACATGTCGTGTTTACATTTCTGTTCTTGTGCGGCTTATACAAATGAGATCTAATGTGTTAATTAGTGAGCTCTTGAGGTGCTGGTAGGCAGATTTCATTACCTTTGAACAGAGCCCAGTTAGATCCTCAGGAATGTTTCCAGTCTTGTGCTAAGCTAAGCTAACCAGCTGCTGGCGGTAGCTTCATATTTACTGTATAGACTTGAGAGTTGTATTGATGCTTTCATCTGACTCTCAACAAAAAAACAAATAAGTTTACTTCCTGAAATGTCAAAATGTTCCTTTAAGGACGACTGGATGTGCCAGAGTTTTCTTCGGTTAAAATGAATTCATTGTTTTTGGAGCCAAGGAGGAACGATTAAAAGTCAGCGCTCAGCTTCAATGTGATGTTTAAAACCACAAACCAAGCCAGAAATCTTGGTGTAGTCATGGTCCTGAATTTCAACAGCCACATTAAGACAATTACAAGGTCAGCCTACTACCAGCTAAAGAACATAGAATGAATTAAAGGACTTTTGTCTCAGCAGGATTTGGAAAAACTTGTCCAGCATTTATCTTCAGTAGACTCGACTACTGTAACGGTGTCTTTACAGGTCTCTCTAAAAAGTCGACCAGAGAGCTGCAGCTGATTCAGAACGCTGCTGCTCGCGTCCTCACTAAGACCAAGAAAGTGGATCACATCACTCCAGTTCTGATGTCTTGCTGGCTTCCTGTCTGTCCGATCATTTATTTTAAAATACTGCTGCTGGTTTATTAAGCTCTTGTTTAGTGCCAATACATTTCTGATCTTCTGCTTCATTATGAACCATGCAGACCTCTCAGGTCGTCTGGGACAGGTCTGCTTTCTGTCCCCAGAGTCGAAACTAAACCTGGAGAAGCAGCGTTTAGTTTTTAAGCCCCACATATCTGAAACAAACTCCCAGAAAACTGCGGGTCCGCTGCAACTCTCAGTTCTTTCAAATCAAGGCAGAAGACTTTTGCTTGCCGCTTGCCTTTTATTAAATCAAATTTGATACTTTTGATTATTATCTTATGTTTTACGTAACGCACTTTAAATTGCCTTGTTTTTGAAATGTGCTATACAAATACACTTGCCTTGCCTTCAGGTTAGGGTTTGGGGATGCATTAAGTCCATCATGGTCCTCACAAGTATAAAAGTACAAACGTGTGTGTGTGTGTGTGTGTGTGTGTGAAACTGCCTGTGCTGGTTCATTTTTATGCATATGTTTTGGCATTCTGCTTGTATGTGTCATTGTAAGTGTTTTTGTCAGTGTGTGTGTGTGTAAGTGTGTCTCTGTGCGTGAGGCGTTGCTAAGGGACAAGCTGAGAAACACGGCAAAAAACTATTTATATTTATACAGGCCATTTCCTCTGCAGGGATGAGCCCAGCCCCTTAAATCTGCCAAAAGACTTGACATTCTGTTCATCACATTGTGCATCTGTTTAATCTCATATCCTCCAAAAGCTGTGCTTTATCTCCATCATTTGCATTACTTCAGATCAGCAGTGACAATCAGGGAGAGGCAGAGAGGCTTGTGGCTTGTCCTTTTTTCTGCTTCATCATCTCCATCTTCAAAGCTCAACATTTCAACATCTGAGGAAGTTATAGACAAACACAAAAGCATGTAATTACTAAGGTAGGAGGAAGCCATAACACAGTCTTTTATTTAGCTAGTTCTGCGCAGTGGGAGGCTCCCACCTACTTCTGTTTTTGGGCTTAAATGTCTTTTATTTAGGCATTTTGTTTTGTTTGTGAAATAAATAATTGGAACCATAATTGAATAAGCATGGATCGGTTTTTGGATGAATGTTAATAATCCATTATCTGCATGCTTTAGTCATGAACTGAATAAATCACAGATTTAGTTTCAGGCATTAGGAGAGTGTGACAAGAGGAAAACTAAGGTCACCACTGAGAACTACAATATTCAAATACAGAACAGTCTTTATATGATGGAGATAAACAAAAGCATATCTTCAATTTGAGCCTAGCCGATGTGATTGATGCAGACTAATGATTTTTGATATTCATTTTTACACCCCCTATGGGGTCACTAAGAAATGGAGGAATTTTGACAGACAAAAGTAAATAGGAAGCAGACATGCCTAATAGTTGGCCAAGAAGGAAAAAGGCAAAAGAAAAAATGTTCTCGGCCCACGAGGAGTTATAAAATGGAAATGTGTTGAACATATGAGGAGCACAGCTGCGTACCATCCTTGAGTGATCCCATTTCCTTTGATTTCCCTCACTCTTATCGGGATTAAACACTGATATTCTGGAACGACACCAAGTAGTCCAGATGATGTCCACACTGGTGGACATCACTCTGATGTCGCCTTTCAGTTTCATAACTGGATCTTTATCTGGCCTGTTATACAAACTTAAAGTGAAAAAGACAGTATGGTATAGCATTTTTTTTCCGATTAGCACTTTTGTGTCCAGTTCTACCTTTTCTTTTTCTGTTATGCATTCAAACAAGTTGTTCAAATGCATTATTGATAGGCTTTCAATAACATAAATTATAAAGTCAAAGAATTCAAATAAAAGAAAGAATCTGAGCTCTGACATTAGCCCTCCAAACACTATGATCAGACTTAGAATGAAAACATCGACGCTCAATAAAAACAGAGTTTTTAATACTGTCATGTTAATATTTTTGCCTTTTTCTGTTTTGATATGTTTGAAAATGTAACATGAAACATAGTTAATTAAAATGTAGCCTATTTTTCTAGTGGGCTGAACCTATTAAAGACACAAAATAAATGAACAATGATATGATACATCTTGTGGCACCCTTGGCCCGTCCATGGGGCTAGCATAGCTAAAAGGGCAACAATCTATTTTGACGAGTACTCACATTCACTCACATGGCGCTGAATGCAATGGAGCAGCAGAAGGTCACAGGTTTAATTGCAGCTCTAGTGAGCGTCCATCTGTATTAAATCACCACTGCACAAAACACTGATCTGCTGTAGGAGCATGACTCCTCACTGCTTTTAACTCTGAGCTCTCTCATAATGTGTGTTAATGGGTGTATGCACAGTATGTAACAGTCTCTTGTGTTTTATGAGCCTTGACACAGCCAAGAAAGCAATATGGTATAAATTGCAATTGTGTTTTATAGTGTATATGAAGCAAGCCTATGAATTTAACACTTGCATTGTAGTCGGGTACATTTTTGAAATACATAGAGTACCATCAAAAAGATGAACCCATTTCGAACTCTTACTTCAACAGAGACAGTTTAATGATTTTATATATATATGCTAAACAGAACAGCATCAACACCGAAAGTGAAGCCATTATCTAAGATAGGAGACTTAACGTTTATGTGTCTCTTTCCTGGGCTTTTATTTGGATGAGAGGATTACTAATGCCATAGAAAATGCAAGCCGTTAAATGTGAAGGAACAAGTCATCTCCGTCCAAGTGTCATTACTCAATTATTTACTCTTTGAAATGCATTCACATGGCTCCACAGTATTTTTTTTAACAAACCGCTTTGGGCAAAAGAGCTCACTAACATGGCCAGTCATGTGATGCACACATATTTCCATAACCATTTTGGGTTTGGAAAGCCATTCTAGAATATTCCTCTCTTAATTTTCCCATGGCCAACCTCAGGCCCCTCATACACCTCTTCTTACATGACAACGATGGAGTAAGTGACCGCACCTTCTTCCCACACCACCCACTCAATCTCACTGGGAGGTAAACTCAAAAATAGGACCAGATACTGTAATTTCGTAATCAAGAACAAATCCCTCTAAGTCGTGGACTACTTATGTTCGGAAGAGTTAATGTTATCAACAGTTTCCATCTAGAGAAAATGTAACTTATGGTTCTGATAACTCAAAGGCACGCCTATTTTTTTTATACAAGCTTTCTGCAAATGTCTATTCTGCAAAAAAGTAGCTGCAGTTTCTTTGGCTTCCACTCATCCCCACAAAAAGAGCAGGGACTGAATGTCTTTCCAACACTTAACTGTTGCTGTAACTTGCTTCTGGTGTATCACATCTCCCTGTTGCTCTGCCAAGTGCAGCCGCACAGTCCCCCCTCCTCCGGTGCTTCCCTGACTCACCAATCTGACCGAACAATGCCCACCATTGAACTCTCAATGGGTGTCTTTAATTGACAGCTGGAATCTATTAATGCTGTAGCCAGTAGCCATGGCTACTCCACAATAAATTACATACGTACATATTCATGAATGAAAATTCATTTTCAGCCGCATTCAAGATGGAAACATGGTCGGAGTCTGTCACATAGTCCTTAGTTGTCCTGAAAAGGCTCTTTAGAGTTGCAGATGTTTAGGGGCTGACTCACTATATGGTCGCCTTTTCCACCCCTGGTCCATGAGTGCTACAGTATTTACCTTGAGAAGTTATAATTTCCATGATTTGAATAAATGAGTTGGCTTGCTTGACATCTGGGAATAATTTTTGCTCATCAAGCTTACAGCTTTGTTCTCCCGTCTCTGTTAATGTCAAGTACAGTGCTGACAGTGTTTTACACTATAGAGGCAGGGACAGGAAGGGATTTTACAACCAGACTTGAGTGCTGACATGTTTAAAGTTGATGGTTATGCAAATCTGAAGCATTGCACATTTTAAGTCCACATGTGATTTTGTTAATATTCAAAATATGCTGTGTCTTTTCGACTCTTGCTTTAAATCAAACTGAAGTTGAGGCAACATTGATACTGAACCAGCTGTTTGCGACTGGACAAAGTTTCCAGCCAAACGTGACTCACTTTAAAAGAGCGTCCAACTCACTGTCATGACAAAAGGTATCTACAGCACGATGTAATGTGTACACAGTGTGGGTGTACATTGTGGTGGGATGTAGCCAAGTGTCTAACAGGCTGGAATAATGTTTAAGACTTTGGATGTTCTGCTTTACAGGTTCACTTCGGGGAGCAGTTGTTACGTAATGGCAGAGGCTCGACAAACGCTTCAACATGGGAGTAAAGCAAACACCACTTTGAAAGGATGGAGTGCTATATTCCAGAGCTGCATTTGCCTTTACACTCAGTGCTGCGTTTAACAAAGAACAGCCACAGGTCACTGCTCAATTTGAATAACTGGTGTTCAGTGATTGAACCTTGGTTACTCTGCGTCATGTAAAGGATTTATCCTCATCGTGGTGCTTAAGTGTGTCACTGCACATCCATTAGACGCTCAGTCTTGGAGTGCATTCTGTTAGTCTTCTCTACTTCATGTTCCTCTCCTCCTTAGTTCCAGGAGTGTTTTGTTACTGTTAAAATGCTTCTTTATTCCCTTTGTCGTACTCCTTTCTTGTTGAGCTCATTTCTTCAGGTGGCCCAATAGGAAATGAATTAAGCAGCTTGAAGGTCTCTCAAGGAAACTTTATTTTTCTAATACCATACCAATTCACACATAAAACCCACTTTGCCCATACTTTTTGTTTTGTTTTTACAGTAAAACACATTACCTTTGGTCTGATAATGCGGAAATCTCAGTCAGAATTAACACCCTACTTATAGCTTTACACTGTTTACAGCAACTTTCAGCACAATGTTTTGGTTATCTTGGTGAGTAGACCAAGATATTTTGTTGAAGAGGTGCCAGACTGTGTCTGCTGGATGCGTAAGTATCTGGCTGTTAGCTAATTTATAACAGATTTATATGAAGACTCATAGTCTTTCTCCCCACTAGAGGACAGAAAAATCATAATGTGGCTTTTAAGGTAAATGTCCACATGGACCAGCAACAACAGCCATGGCTGCCAAATGTAAGTCACTTATGGTACTTTTAACATTGCACTTACCAAAGAAAGCATTACCATTCAGATAATTTGATAGGTTCCAACAGTTAAATTACATTCTCTAAACCACTTTTTGGAGGTAAAACCAAACGTGAGTGCACCCGTAATATTAGTAATAATTGGTGATATTAAAAAAACTACAGCAGGTCAATGTTGAACCAAGAAGACTGTAAACTGTGAAGGATGTTTACATTGGACAGTTCGGGTGATAACTTCACATTTGTCTTCCAAATAAGCTTGGCTAACCTGTTTGTTTGTTTGTTTTAAACCTGCCTGATCATTTGACTGCTCAGCAATATTGGGAGTTATTTTACTCGCAGACATGGAGAGTTTATTCATGCTTGTATTTTCTCCAAGCTCAATTAGTGTAACAACCCTCCATTCATGACTCAGCATGAGAAATATCTCCCATCTGCAGCCAGTGCAGAATGCTGCTGCCAGCCTGCTCACACTCTCTAAGAGATGAGACCTTGTTACTCCAGTCCTTGCTACCCTTCACTGGTTGCTTGCCAATTTTGGAATTGATTTTAACAACACATACAGGCTGGTCACTGCAAGAGATCTGCTGGCTGGGCCCTTTTGCCAGACAACTTGGAAAGAATGCGATGATGCTGCACACAGCTGTTGTCCCCAGTAACCCTTATGGAGAAATCATTGGTGGGAACAGCAGACCCTAAGGACTCTCAGTAATACAGAGTGTAAAGGGAACTTTTAATTTTCTTCATATTTTCCGCAATCAAACTCCAGTCCCAGGATGTCCCTATGCTATATATCACTTTCATCACAAGGCTGGTATAACACTGTGTTATATCAGACTATTTTGATACGTGCAGACGTTTGTGTGGTTAATGGTGCTGTGCATTGGTGTTGTGTTTCAAATTTCAAGGTCCATCCGTCCTGCTGCCTTCAGATGGCTAATGACAAATTCTACTTAAACTGTACTTTTTAGTACTTAAGTATGGTATGGTAAGTAAGTCGTCCAAACTAAATAACAAAATCCCTTTTGTAAATGCCAATCAGACGCCCCTATTGGCACCACAAGATCATTTTTCAGAAATTTGTCAGCAAAAATAAAATAGTTTTCTGCTCCAACACCACTATGGTTAAAGTTTGGTTAGTTTTAGACACAAAAAACGTCTTGGTTAGGGGTAGGAAACAATTGTGGTCATGGTTAAAAGAAGCCAACATTGACTGTTGGTAGGAAACGGGAATCAAACAGTTGTCTCTTATGTTAAATTCTCACATTTCTGCTCCAGATGTATACAGATTCAAATTCATTTGTATATAAACATACTGTATGCTGGGCGGTTATTGGCCATTTGCTGAAATAATGGTGTTGCTTTTCTTTGGAGGACAATCTTGGGTTATGTGGGCTAATGAATGAAATATATAAAAAATGTTGGACAGACCAATTAGACTGAGGCTGATGAAGATTCCCACTTCCTCTGCCAGTCTATGTAGTTGTCTTTCACACAGGATAGTTAACACAAAACTTACAAAAAAAAAAGAAAAGAGTGACTTTTAGTTTTTCCTCTGTATGTATGGAACATGTGACACTCTGTAAAAGACCCACGTGTGTTGAAGCACTAAAGATGTCTCTATAATAAGCCTTTGTCATTTGGTCCAAACAGCTTTCACATAAGAAACAAATGCATTGACAGCCAGCAGAGCCCAGCTGGATGTGTGAAAGAAAACTTTTCCAGCATAATGCCTCCATTGTTTTAAAATGGGGGATTCCCATGAAACTGCTGGCTATATAATCCCCATTAGAGAACACACACAGAACCTTTTAATATAAATATGATATCTCTGTTCCAGTCCACAGACGTACAAATCAAGCAGGATGCATCCATTCAAAAAAGTCAGTCACCACAACATTACATTCAAATAAGGATGAAACCTGTCTCCCCTTACCATGTAATGCTAGATCTTGGAGACTGTCAGCTTTATGACAACACCAACAACTTTTCAGACACTCAATATAAAATGAGTACACTGGGATGGTGTTTTAATGCGTAGAGAAATAACTTGTATGATGGTTTGGCTCTGTGTGCTGGTTTTTAGAGTCTAGGGGGAACGTGACCATTTCCTGCTGTTATGGCTTCATCATAGCGTTGTACTCAAAACAGGCCTTCTTCCTGCTTTCCAATGATTACTGGATTGGAGGGCCAAAACTCCAATGATAGCCCAGGAAGAGATAATCAGCAGGTCCAGATCAAAGTGAATGCTTATACTAAAATGACCTAATCTCACAATAGGGGAAAAATCAGGCAAGAAAGGAACACTCCAAAACCACATAATGATGACTGGTCAAGAGAAAAAAATCTTGATAAGAATTGTGTTTCAGTTAATTTCTTTCACTCATTCTTTCTAATTGTTTGGTTCCACTGTGAGTCAGAGATCTAGTTTAAACCGGGCCTGATTGGGGGCATGACTCACATGAGTTCCCTGTCTCTACAAGCTTCAAGTCACAAATCATTACATGTCTAATGAAGATATACATTAATTAAAACTTGTAAAATCCCTTAATTAAGAGTATTTTTTTTTACTGAAGAAATGTACACCAATAGGGAACGTGTAAAACCAGATGGCCAGAGGTTTCCTGTACATCTAGCCCCCTACAGAGCTCCCAAAGGGTAACAAAGGGAATTATTCTTCAGAACTACATTTGTGCTCCACCGCAAAAATGTTTGTGTTCCCTCGCCATATTTTGCGCAATAAGCGTTAAGTTACCTACAATTATGGTTTGGGTTGAGTGGTTTATTTTATGTGTTCTGTGGAGGTTCTGTATGGTTTTGGGTGTTTTCTGTGTCTTGTAGAGTTTCTGTATGGTTTGGAGTTTCTATATTGTGTTCTTGTTTTATTTTGAAAATGTCTGTCTTGGGTTTAGGTTATGTTAGTTTTATTTTGATAATTGGTCTGTTCCCTCGTGTGTCTGTCAGCTTTGCTTCCTGCCCTTGAGTTCCCTGATTGTTTCCACCTGTGTTATTGTGTTCATCATCGTATGTGTGTTGGGTCTCTCTGCCTGTTGTATTGGATTATTGCCTGCCTACACCGGTTTGTCTGCCTACCTGCTTACCTCCCTGTCTGCCAGTTAACTTCAAATCAATATTCCACTCATCATCATCTGAGCTGTCTGCGTTTAGGTCCACTTTCCTGTTTCCAGTGCCACCCCTTGACACTTACATGTGATTGCATAGTCATAATTATTATTTCCACTTTTTTTTTTAGCCTATTAAGGAATTATACCAAACAAGAAATTTGAAAATCTCCAGTTCCATTCTATCTTACAGATAGATTGTAATTCCCCACACCGCTATTGTGATTGGTGTACTGTCAACGACAGCACCGCGCGAGATATGACTGTTGAGAAAGAAAGGTACTTTTGTATTTGTGGCAAGATGTTTATTTCGTTCAGTCCTTGTTGAGGTCATGGCCACCTGTGACGCCTCCACCACGCGTCTGCTACACACAGCATAAACTGTAAGTACCAGTCTTGGCTACTTGACTTAAGACAACTGATTTTACTGTATCTGTCTTTAACGGACAACAACAAAAAATTATTTAAAGACTGTCATCTATATTTTTAAGTGTTGCTCCCTTGTTCCATTTTCTGATAAAGATGTGACATAATAGTATTGTACACATGAAAAACTGAGCCACCCTTTATGGCTAACTTGAAGCATTTATTACACTAATTTATTTTCCTTTTCATTTGTACCACCCTCTAAGAGTATATGTAAATTGTAAATTTAAGACTGCAATTGCATGTCAGTTAGTTGTAGTGATGTTTTTCTTGTTTTTTAGCCATGCAGCACCCTGTGGCATTATGAATGGCAATGTCTGTCGGGCAGTTTGTCCACCACTATGGGCCAGATTGAAATATCCCCACATCAACAACATAACATTTTGCATAGATATTCACGGTCCCTCGGGGTGATGAAGACTTTGGTGAACCCCTGACGTTTCCTCTCGCATCACCACGAGGTTGACATTTGTGATTTTGAGTGAAATGTCTCAGTAATTATTTTAATGGAACTTTTCACATAGCACCATCATCAGGACTAAATTAATACTAACACTACTTTGGTTTACTTATACTTTTGGTTTCTGACTAAATACCTGAAAAATAATGACATTCCCATCAGCCTTAGCTGTACTTTATACTTAGTGCTAATTGGCAAATGTAATGTATTTATCCACTAATAATGTTTGCCATCTTGTCTTTGCTCATGCCTGTTACAACAGTGTTTGCACACACCACAGGGGCTGTAGGTGGAGGTTTACAGATCATTTAAGGTGAAATTTATGGTATGCTCACACAACTCTATTGATGGAGCAAACAGGATACGATGACAAACATGCAAAATAACTAACCAGAAGAGATTAACTTCAGTTCAGACCCAGTTTATTCCAAAATGAAACATCCATCACTGAGAAATTTCACTTGTGGTCTTATAATAACTTAAATTTCAATTTAAAAACAAATCTAATACTATATGGAGTTTCGGGTAATTATTTCCTGTTGACAGTAAACTTTATAGGAACAGTGATGTTTGTATATTAGCACTCTATGATATATTGCATGTAGTTTCAAGTTTCTTTAAATAGCTCTGGTGGGTATTCTGGAGGCCAGCAAAGGGAGAGTGAAAGTCAAACATGCAAACCTGTTGATTATGTGCTGTCCAGGATTTCTATACACACTAGCTTGTTTGCACTGGGTGTTATCCAAGATAAAATGGGAGGAAGTTCATGCTAACAGACACTGGAAGATAACTGCAGGAACTGACTGTACTGAAGCCAGTAGATTGTTTTTCTCATTGAAATCAAAGACTGCTGAAGACTGAGGTTCTTGTTGTTTTAGGGGGATTTCTGCTCATCTGGCAATTTACTGGACATCATGACCAGCAAACTTAAAATGTCAAATATAAGATTTCTTTCAAAAATCAGTAAATGCTGTCATACGACCTGCTTGGTCTTCCAAATTCTGACTTGTGATGGAAATTATTTTGAGCTGGTCAACTCTTAATTATGAAGAAAGTTTCAGGAAACTCATGATGTCTTAAGAAGAAGTATTTATTGAAGCTCGGCCAAGGAGAATAGAGGAGCAGTTCAAGTGAATCAGTGTGTGTGCCACCCAATTCTGAAGAATACTTCCTGGCAGGGAGTATTTAACTCATAAGATTCCCCTGAGATTCATTACCTGTCCTAATAGGGTTATCTTTACCCCGCTATACATGTGTGCCTAAGTCACAATGTGTGTCATTCAAGTCGCATGCAACACTTCCTAAGGGGAGATAGTCGGCCAGTCTGTTGAGTCTCCGACCTTGGTCTCCTGTGGAAACAGAGACAGCTCAGCCTTATCAGGACAACTGCACTGACCACTCATCCCAGGAGACTTTGTCATATTACCCTTAGCCTAAGGAGGGAAAATTCCTTCAAATGACTATTTATTTTTGAGATAAACACTGTTTTACTGACTTGAATGTAACCACAAACACCATTTCTCGGTTGAGTCTGACTGCCAGTATGCGTCTTTCTTTGAGAAGGTATCGGGTCAGATTTTCCGCAAAATCCATTGGTTTACACAGGCTGTGATGTTCAGGCGCGCTCCTGAGCCTCTTGCACTCCACAGCTAGCGACATGGAGTCCGCTAACACGAAAATAACGTGCTCCCGGCACGACACAGACTCCAACACAAACTCCACACAAGGATAAAAAACAAAAAAAACAGTATTAAACTGCTGAATCCCATCAGGCCAAACAAGAATCAGATCGACATTTGAGTAAAACATGGTAACAGCTGTATTTTCAAACAAGATGGGGCTGAGCTGACATCACATAGCAGTGTCTGCTCCATTGCCAATAAAAGCTCAGACTGAGCAGTAGTAACCTATTGTCCAAGCCATCATCATCACTAGCCTGATGTACATATAAACTGCAACCACACCTACACACATTGATCTCCTCCGTCACTAAGGCACAACAGAGTGCTGTGTGCATGCGTACCTGCTGTTACGAACCATTTTCATCCTCCGACTTTTGGAAGAAACCCATACCATAGGGAAAGGGGGTGTGTCTGAAGTTTTGGGGTGTAATCTATGGCATGATTAGAAGGATACATTTGACTCTTTACATAAAATGATCATAAGTACATATTGTAAAAAATAGTAGTAATAAATAAAACATAAAATAAAAGAAAAATGTAAAAAATACAGATATCGAAAATCTGGTGCCTGGGGCACAACCTCCACACTTTCTTGTTAATTTTGCTTGACCATCGGCTTCTTAGCGCTCGACCATGCGCATCCTTGTGCACATGCACAATGCAAACAACATGGGGACCCACTTGAGAAGACATTGTTTGATAGATCAAAAATCTACAGGGCACTTTAAGGTAGACGTGCAATATGCGTGTACCTGATGTATGAAAAGACAAGACAGTGGTGCACTGGGCAGCAAACATTTGTCTGAGCTAAGAACTCAATTAAATTCAAATTTAAAAAAAAAAGACCACGTGCTATTTCAGTAAACAGGATACTGCCCATGAGTACAAGTCTAGCTCAGATCTTTATTGTGTCTTTATGAATAAAGATAAGTACTGTGCAGCATGTACAGATTCATTCACCACAATGCTGTTAACTCACAAAAATGCAAAGTGTAAAAAACCTCTGTGTGACTAACCTCTTCCGAACCCTATGTTCATGTTTATTTACTCCGCAGGAAGATGACGGGGTCTGGTAGTTGAGCAAACAAGAAAATTGGATTGCTGGACGGGTCACATGGCTCAAATCAACCTCTTGGGTAACATAAACCAGTGAGGGAGGAAATGGAAGCAAATCCTTATGTTTATAAGAGAATAAGATAAATAAATGAACAAAGACAGGTCTTCCCAATTCAATCATTTTGATTTTCACATTCAACTGGAGTCTTTCAAATTTGCCCTAATCAGTTTCATGTCTGTCACAGTTAATCGGAAGTTTCCTGTCTGAAGACCATCCTTACGCATTCCAACGCTGCTTTCACATCACAATAGAGTAATTGTAATGACACATAAAAACACTTGCGACTTTGTCTTCCAAGTTGACATTCCATGTGTAAATGGTTGGCTTCACCAATGGAACCTGATTCCTCTCCGAGAACGACTGTTGACCCACCCACTTAGCAAATAATATATAGTAATAACAAAGTCTTACAGCTATATTCTGCCATTCACTACCCATACGGTGAGTCTTGTTAAGTCTGGTTGAACCAACCTCCTGGAGCATTTACCCCGTTGGTGCTGTTTGTGAGGGTCAGTGTGAACGCCAGACCCGAACTCTTGTGCGGGCCAAACAACCAGTCTCTGGTACGCCTCGAAGGGGTGGTCTCGGACTGTTAGCAAGTGAACTGTGGAGCGGTTCATTTCATTTCTGGTGTCTTCCATTGTCTTCCTCAAATGTAAGTCGCTTTGGATAAAAGCTAAATGACTAAATGTAAATGTAAATGTAAACACCATTCAAAACAATAACAGGAAGCTTACCGTTGTAGGTGTCATTTTATTGGTTAAAAAATGTTTTACATTTACATTTAGCAGGCGCTTTTATCCAAAGCGACTTTCACATTCACATACCGAAGGCAGAGCTTCGGGAGCAATTTTGTGGTTCAGTATCTTGCTCAAGGATACTTCGACACATGGCTGGGGGAAGCCTGGGTTTTGACCGCCGACCTTCCAATTGGTGGACAACCACTCTGCCACCAAGCCACAGCCACCCCTTATGTTTGCTCTTCCTGTTTTGGTGACTGCTGAACTAGTTTTCTACCAAAATGACTAAACTTTGTGGGACCTCACTGGTCCACTTTACGAACAAGTCGTGGTAGGAGCTCATCAGAACCAGCCATCTTCTGTGATAAGACCGTCTGATGGCAGCGTGTCTTCCTTGAAATGCCTGCATTATTAAATTGTTTAATAGCTGCTGTGTATCACGAGACGTTCATATGCGTGGTCCTCTAAAATCTGCTGATATGCACTCCAGATCAACATCAACATGAACAGAAACTGACGGTGCTCCATGATGTACGATATCCAGGTAGAAATCTGGAGGGGTTTGTTGTCTTTTTTACCCGCAGACTGTGTGATCAATAATCTAATGACATTTGCACCACATGGCTTTTGTTTACAATTTCTGGACCGTTTGAGTTTTGCCTTTGTGCAAACCTCACCAGCTCAAAAATTGACACAATTTATCATCCTCGCATTGGCTCGAATAAGGGACCAGAGCTTTGTGTGAACTCGCACTTAAACCAACATTGCATCAATTATTGACAGATATAAAAAGATTTTAAAAAGGCTTTGCATTCCTATGCTGCTGCTGTAACATTACACATTAGAAGACGTCCCAATGTTTTTCCCTACAGACTTCACAACTCTCTCCTATAACATGGGATCCATGACATGTGACCGGGGACCTAAGCCCAACTGGCCTCTACATAACCTCATGATCACTTCACACATGAATGCTGTCCAAGCAATGAAATGCCCGAAATAATTGCTTCCAAACCAATTGATTTACCATTAATCAGGCATTTCCCATTATAATGTAAATGCAAACCAAAAGCAGTTACAATGTATTTAATACTGTACCACTGTCAATGAGGCTGGGAGGGGGGGGCAAAGCACATAACCGGACCTTTGAAGTAAAGTCAAGGAAGGCGGAGAGGAGGCTTGTCTCCCTGCCTTTCTTCCTCCTGGTTAACTAGACATGTGATTAGCATTGCTGTCTGCTACTTAGTTTTGCCCCGCAGGCAGTTTGCTCGGTCTTCAGAGGAAAAACTGCCTGCAAGCTACTGTGTAAACACCAAGGTAAGTCATATTTACATACATTGATTAAAAGAATAAAATGATTTTAATGCCTAAATGTGTTGGTATCTCACAGATGCTTATGTAATTTGAATCCTGTTGTTGCATCTTTTTTTAGATTTATGCTACTTAATCTGTCAGTGGGTAACAGTGATTTGGCTCATTTCATTCAACCAAAATCATGTCTGAAAGTGCTCCAACCTGTTATTAGTGACACAATTTATGTATGTATTTTTAGCTTTCGTCAGCTTTCTTGAATTTACTGAAGGGCACCCAAGGTTGCCACATTTAAAACTCCATATAAGAGCACGTAAAGTGGTTTAAATTGTATGCTTTAACTGTACTTTGACTGGTAAAACTATTCCAGGTGTGTGTGCCTCCACACCTGTTATCAAGCCAAACCTTCCTTTTGCAAACACAAGGAGTCCTGTGAATGTGCACCTGTTGAGTTGTGTGCATGAATTTCATACAGAAAATAGACCATAAGATTTCACTGGCTAAGGAATAAGAATAAAAGATACTGTAAGGAATATTATAATGACATTTTTAAAATGTATGTTTTCATAATGTTCCCTTAAATACAACTTAGAGTAAGATACCAAGTTGCTCACACCCACTAAGCAAATACACATAGAGCTTTTGTATACTGCTTGGCTATTCAAGTGTAGGAACTGAACTGTGGGAAATTTTTAAGCAATATTTTATGTAGTTGAAGGAGTACAATGTTCTTCTCAGATTCTACCATTTAGATGTGACCTGTTTCTCTGTTAAACTGGCATGCTTGTTTTTGCTATTAGTGCTCACTTGCAGAAGCAGAAATTAGATTAGGCTTTTTTACATGGCCTGTGGAATACAAGACAATTATGGGATGTTCCTGAGCATTCCTTTACTCCGCTTAAGAATGTTTATGTGCAATTCAGTGACACTGGTTGTGTGTGTGGAGGTGTGTGCATGGCTCTGTCAGCTTGAGTGGCGTTACCTCATCCTCTGAAATCAATGCATTATGAAAGTGGACCATGTGAAATATTTGGGCACGCTCCACGTAACAGAGACTCAATTAAAATCACTCAGCATTGTGACGGTTGAACTGTGTCAAACCATCCCAGATCACAGGACAGATGCATGTGGCAGATTGCCATAATCTAGACCAATGCTCCAAGTCATTGACCCCTGAGCCATACTATGTTTCCTGTCTGTTTTGTTTGGGGAAAACAGCAGCCTAAAAGACAGACAGACAGCAGTTTTCTCGAAAATGTAAGATTTAGGCATTGGCTTATTTCTTACAGTTTGAGAATGACTCGCAAAAACAAGAAAGCTATTTCATATAGACAGAAGTAAAAGGTACATTGTAAAAGATAACACACTGCCCCCATCAAGAAACGGCAGCATGCGGCAGCAAAGCAACCCTCTGCAGTTGTGCAAGTAATTACTGTCTTCTCTAAGTAGCAAGGACAATATAAGTGTGACCCTTTTATACCACCTCTCCTCATTTTTACTGGAAACCTGGACATACCTTAGCCATAGATGTGGCTCGTAGTGACTTAAAAACAGACAGTAACCCTATCTTAACTAAATCTCTAAAGTTAGAAATGTGGAAGATGTCAAGACAACACAGAATTTGTTTGTTTACCTAGAAAATTTTAAAAGACAGCTTTGGAAATTTTTAAGTCTATGTTAATTGGATAATCACATTTAAAAGTTATTGGTCCCTGTAATCATTTTTTCTGTCCATAATGCCCACAAAGTGATTCACATTACTTTGATAGGGGACAGCCCAACCCTAACCCTCAGTCAGTGCAAAAATGCATCCTAAAGCTAAAGCTGATTTTTGGGGATCTTCCAAATATTCAATCTTTATAGTATGAGATTCCCTTTTTGTGTTTACATGGACAGTGTTTCCTTGCTTAGCTGTGGAGATTTACTTTCTACTTGTTGCATGTAGAATTTTACCAGGACACAATACTGCCAGGAGATAACCCACTTGATTTGTCTGAAACTGCAGAAGGCTCATTATCTTTGGATAAAGTTGAAGTTCAAGAATGCATTTTTGCAAAGAACAAGCACTGTAGATTTGGTCCCCCATCTATCACAGTGTAGTCGCATTAGGAAGAGGTCGCTTGCGATGGATTTATGGGCATGAGCATGAGATTCTTTTAATCTATCTTTTAATTTTACAGTGTTTATTTTGCACACAAAAAAAGAAATAGAGAGGAGTACTCAAATGATGTAAACTGCCTTTTTGGACTGTTAACTGTTACATTTGATTAGGTGTTGGTACATTGTCTTTCTGCTATGTTGAAGAGTTCAAAGTGAAACGTTACCGCTCAGAAAGTTGTCTATCAAATTAATTCCCTAAGCTCCCACTGATGAGTGCAGGGGCATTTCTGTGCAAACTCGACACAGGAAGTCCAACGTTTGTAATGGCACATGAACATGACATGACTATTCCTGTGCAATTGATTAACACTCATCTAATGTTGCATGGAACCGTTGGCAGTGCAACACTGATTGATTATTTGGAAAAAGAATGCAAGTGACCTAATTTTAAGTGACCTATATTTTTATATTTTTCACTGCAGTTCATCATACATAGTAGTATTCATGTAAAACCCTTCTTATGTTGCTTACACATTTCTCAACACTATCAGTGCTGCTTAACTTTGCCTAATTTGCAAACAACTAATTGTATTTGTTTATTACCTTCCTGTAGCCTAGCACCAGGCAGCCTGCCAGCTCACAGGCATCAAATTCACAATTATGCCCGGCACCACAACAGGCAAGAAGCTGGATCTCTCCAAGCTCACAGATGAGGAAGCCAAGCATGTTTGGGAAGTCGTCCAGCGAGATTTTGATCTGAGGAAGAAGGAGGAGGACAGACTAGGGTAAGTTAAAATTTATTTTTTTTTTATTTGATACACATCTGTCTCTCAGCAAACCCACAGAAAGCCCCACCCTTTGATGCATGGCTTGAGGAGCAACCTTGCTATGGATTCTCTCTGCTTTTACTTTTTTGGGGGGGATTTTTTGAGTATAATGTCAGACTGCATATATGTATTATTAAACTGAATTCTTCGGGGTTTCGGTATTTATAAAACACAAGTAGCAATTAAACATATATTGCTTAAAAATGTCTATAAATTTAAAGCAAGATGGATGTTTGTGTCCATAACCATGTTTTTAATTTAAACTCTAACCCTTTTATAGTTATCCAATACAATTAAATGTACCATATTGAATTATACTTCATACTATTTTCATATTTATATTTATATATCTTATATATCATGTATTTCAGAAGTGTCTCATGTGTGGTGCAGTATTTCCCTCTGTATTTTCTTTAATAATTAGTGGGAATTAGGGCTTTTGTTAGTTTAGATGGATATGTCTCCATGGCTGTGCTAATTCTGCTCCTTTAATCAACCTCTCTGTCATTTATAAATTAAGATATAATATTAAGATTAGTATGTGATTATGCTTTTATCTAGAGTCAAAAAATTTATACAGTTGTGTTTTTATCATCTACTCCAAATGTTAGCATGCTAACACGCTAAACTGAGATGGTGACCAAGGTAAATGTTATACCTGTTACACAGCATCTTAACATTGCCATTGGGAGCATGATAGCATGGCTGTAGACTCTTACTGTTGTCTTGTTTAAGTATTTAACATTTTTCATGCTTGTTTGCTTAAAGACTAACCCAACAGCCCCTGAAATCTTGTTTCTGCTTTTCAACACAATGTTAATTCACCTTTTAAAAGGAGACTATGTAACGTTTGGCCATAAGTATGGAATAATGGTTAATGCTAAAACATAGTGAAACAGACACAGAAGAAGATAAACAGTCAGTAAACTGACACATATCAATTACACATCATAACACAGCAATAGCTAGAATTAGCTAACGTTAGCTAACATTAGCTAACGTTAGCTAACATTAGCTACCGTTAGCTACTAGTCACGGTCAACAGACCAAGGCTGTAGTGGGAAAAACCCTGAGTGTATTGAGTTGTTATATTTGCTTATGAAGTCAAAATTTAATTTGTAAAAGAAACTATTTGTGATTTGTTCTTTCAAAAGTGACATCAAAAGTTACAAAGTATCATTTATAGGCTACATAGGTCAGTACATTGGACAGTATAGGGAAAAAAAGCCCACTTAAAGGGAAACATTGTCCAGAATATGTTTCACGTGGTGTTTCACAGGACCTCTGTCATCATATTATAATATCAGCCTAAAAAAGACAGGGGACTCACATTTCACATTGAGCCACTAATCAGATGTCCTGTCTTCAAAGCCTGTAATGCTAGATAATTGGTTTTCTTCTGGGGTTGTTTTATTGAGAGAAGATGGCTAATCATGTTTAGTTTATATTTAGTAAAACTGAGCAGAAATGACACACAATTCCTGATGGCCGGCCTAACCTTGTCGAGCTGTAAGTCACCAACATATGATTCAGTCAGTTGCTCCTAACTCACTGAGCTACTGATCACATGTCTCCTTGGCAATAGTGACTGATGGATGGTTTAGATATCAGGCTGTAGGAGGAAGAGGTTTAGAGGGAATTCCCCCTTATCCTCTGATTTGGGATGACCTCTGCTCAGCAGCAGCAGCAGTAGTCCTCTAGGATAGTGAGGTTAGTCCATAAAATGAAGAAAACATTCAGTGGCACATTGTTAAAGCAAGATTTAAACTTGTGAGGTATCTATAATCCATCCACGTCTTTGTATGCCTAAAGTTACAGAACTTCAAAACTGGCTATGTTTGAAATGTAACTGTAAGCCTAAATGCAGTATTTTTGACTATTTAAATTATTCACTGAAACTTGAAATCTTAGCAAATTAACAGGTCCTGAGGCAAAAATTTGCTGTGGGCCCCTTTTGACACCACTCACACATCACCCACCCCCCGGATTACACACGACAGCCTCATTATATTTTATAAAACCTGGAATGCCTGCCCATGTTTCCTGTGTATCAGTTAGTTTACATGTAGCACATGTATCCCTATTTAGTCAGGGAGGGGCCCTGAGTTCTTTAATCCAACTAATTTAGTTTACAATAAAGAATACTTAGGGTAATGTTGTCCTGTTTCTCTTTCACCCCTATACAGTTTTAACTGACTTGAGTTCCTTTATCCACCATTGATGAACTGTAACACCACTATTATCACTTCTTTGACGGGCTATCACTTATATTTAACTCATATGCTCAAATACCTCTAGCAAAAGGAATAACCAAACAGCACACTGGAATCAGTTTCAAAAATAATGAATTTCTATTATTTACTTTGAAATACTTACTTACTTTACTTACTTAGTCTAACCTTATTTACAAGTGCTTGTTTTGAACTAAGTCACATACTGTATATACCTTTATCTTAACATCATTTTTATTACACTGTATGGTGGGTTTTTTAACCTGGTTACAAACAGATCACTTATTTAGTAATAGGCACCAGATAAGCATAATATAAACTGAAATAATAAAGGTATTAAAACTAGACTTTGACACAAGGCTTCTGTACAAGACAATGTCAAGGTTTAGTAATAATGCAGGAAGCGCATTAAAGCCCTTCTCCTTTCAGTTTATAAATTGCTTTACCAAACAAATTTGCAATGATAAAATCAACTTATCCTCTGGGGCCCCTGAGGTGTCTGAGGAGCTTCAGCAACTAGGCATTCACACAGGTGTTTTCACTAAAAGACTCTGTGGGTATGGAAAACCTGTTCTGGATTGACTTCTCCTTAGTACATAGAGTTTGGTGCCAGCACACAATTTGCAAATAGCTTTCACCTGACTGGAGGTCTCATCAGCCAGAGTAACTGAAAACGGCTGTGTGGGTGTGCAGGGCCTTTAATAGGTAAAACTAACTTACTTACTAACTCTACCTTGATAAGACAATTCTTTTATCGTGTCTCAAACATGGATATTTTTTATTACTCTACTGTGAAGTATTTTTCTAAGATCAATATCTAAGACAAATTTATTTCTTGCTTATTCAAACAATATTATGATCCCCAGGAATAAACCTCTCCGAGTTGTTTCCTTGGCAGCTATTTCATCTGAGCCACTTTAAAATGTTCCGGACTTTAAGATACTTTTTGAGTTCATTCAGAAGATTTCCTGTACTTCCTTATTTTTCCATACTCTGTTAAACATAGTGCTTTTCTCTTCTCTTCGGGTCTCAAGAAAAAATGGAGAGAGTCACAAAGAGTGATTAGAACAGATTTTTTTTGGTTGTCAGTGTACATTTTCATACATGCTGTTTATTCTTGAAGATCCAGCACTCCAAAAGCCAGGCCGAGGAGTTGGCCTTTTCTATATCTATGCAGATTTGTCTAAGTTTGTGAGCTTCCTTCAAAAAACAACCTGGACAACAGTGTCCTTCTTCAATTCCAACCATTTCGGTTTGGGGTCCATGCCAAGGTTCTTCTCCAGCTATTTGTTTTCCATTCAAATGAGCCGTTGTTGTTGAGCCAACTGTCTGTTGTTTTTATCCAGGGCCTCTGCAATCTATAAATAGGTACAGATCTTCATGTGGTTTACATATAAAACTGTCATGCCTAAATCTTGTAAAACCATACATGTAGGATCATCAAATGAAATAAGTTATTTTGGCAAGGGTTTAGAAGTCCACCAAAATAACAGACATTAAATATTTTAAGTGTTCATATTGTTATCACTAAGTGTGTTTTGTAAAAAAAAAAATATTTACAGGGGTTGATTTTGACCAATGTTTTGCTTTTTGCTGCAAGGCACCACTGCAGACGTGTCACGCTGAAACCTATAATGCATTAATACCAAAAGACTTTCTTACAACTTCCTATTGCAAGTGAAGCATCATTGAAGAAAACAAGGAAAACTGGAATTTTAAAGCTGCACTAATCGATATTTTAATATTAACAATCGATCAAATGACTATGTGTAATGTGAAAGGGGTCGCTCATGGTGATGAACCCACAGATAATTGTTTGCTGACACGTTCGTCATAACAGCTATAAGGTGATCAAATGTCAGTGTTTTGTCCAAAATGGTATAAAAAATTCTTTACTGAACATTAATGCAGCTTTAAAGATGCTATAATCAATATTGTTATATCAATAGCCCGCCTGGTCAGCACCAAACAGCAGACAGACAAAGTTAGCGGCTAGCTGGTGAACATAGGTGAACATGTAGCAGCTAAAGAGTCAGATATTTTTCTCAGGAGTTGGTGGAGGCCACAACAGAGCTAAAAGGAGGGTGAATAGTGGACTCCCATTCATCGGGTGGACACAAACACGACTCTGAATGCTAATGTTGCTCTGCTCTCGGATGGATGTGCAAATAGTAAATTCTTTGCCAAAACTTTCATTATATGAACATATTACATAATGTTGTGCTTACAGCTTGCCTTCAAAACTCATTGGCGTATGTTCTGAAGCATATCCTTAAATTTGTAGCTTTCTAGATGACATTGACCTGTCTTTGAGTCAGAGACCCTAATTAAGTTAAGCTGCAGCAGATTTCTAACTGTGAGTGATGTTTGCTAGTTTGCTATATATGGATCGTTCCCAGTTATGAGTCAAATGAGGAAAATTGATATAGAATATAAAAGCATAATGGCAATTTGTCGAAGAATCTGAAATATTTATCTATCTATTTGTCTACCGTCAAACATGCATTTCCTCCTTAAACGACATTATAGTTTCATTTTTAAATAGGTTGTTTGAAAATTGTCTTTAGCAAAATGGAAACTTATCTACAAAGTTAATGTGAAGCTGCTGGATGGTTCTCTGGAAAGCATTAAGTTTTAACCCTAATCCTCTGTGTGTGTGTGTCTGTGCCAGCGTGTGTGTCAGCCTCTCGTTTTATCTCTCTCTCGTTCGCTCTCTCACCAGCCCCATGAAGTAAATGGTGACTTAAGAGACAGGCAAAGAGGAGAATACGAGATTACGGTGTGAAGAGGAAAGCCACGAGAGATGAGCACACCAGCTCTTACTCGGTTAAGAACCTCTGAAACAGGAAGTACATTTCAACTAGAGAGGGTTTGATTTGTGTGCACAGACGCGAAGATCACCATGTATGGGAACACTCAGTTACTTTGGTCTTCATAGCCGTCTGTGAGTAGTGAACGCCTGGCTGCCGCGCCCAGATTCCTGAGCTTTGCCAGTTAAGCAAAAGCTCTGCAGTACCTGCCTTTAATCAAATGCGGAAGACAAGTGAGGATTTTGTGTTACCTGGTAAAACTGTACATAGACACATATGGCCTTCTTTTTTTTTTTTTAGCAAGAAAGGAGGAGAAAGAGCAAACAATCTCATTTCAGACAAATTGTAACGTTGCAGTTACTTCTCTCTTTGAAATCTCACAAATGCTGTTGTGCGGTTCGTATCCATAACCTTCCTATGTAAATAACTGTAAGCTCTCATCATAAAGGTGCACTGTGGAGTTCTCTTATAAACAAACGTTACATTACCCGTGTTGAATCAATTTCCTTCCTCATAAAACTTTTGCAAAGCAAACCTTTCCAAATTGCATGAATCCAGCATGTCTGCTAGCTTGCAGTGAAACAGCGTGAAACCGGTGGCCGGACTGTGTATTGTGTCACCTGTGTTTCATTGCGTCAGACAAACAAAACATCGACCCACTCTTTTACAATGGCTCACAAAAGCGTTTAAATATTGCCAAGAATGAATCCTCTGCTGCACATAAGTGCCTTCTCCTTTATGCTTCAAAAGCAGTATGCAGCAGTATATACATATGAGGGGCAGCAGTCTACATTTAAAGCTGCACTAATCAATATTTTTTATCAAGAATATGATCACCCAACTCTGCAGTTCGCCCCTGCTCTACAGAGTGTTTTAGTGTCTTTCAGCTCATTGCTTTGGTTTTACAGCCCACAGCTTCATGGTTTTGGTCTCACAAACTTAGTGACTAGCTAATGAACATGAGCCAGATATTTTTCTCAGGAGTGGGTCGAGACCAAAACTGAAATGATCCATCTCTGGTGGATGTGTAAATAGGCAACTTTTTGCCAACATGCTGGCTGAATCAACTTCATAATAATATGTAAATGTTGTGTTTAAAGCTTGTTCCATTGTCCCTAAGTGGCAATAAGTCAATTAATGCTGCTTTAATGTTGTTATTGTATTACAATAATCCTTACAGTTTCACACAAAAAAATATTCCACTTACTGGGAATATTCCCGAGCTTTCAGCCACATCCTGATCCAAAAAGCCTAAAAAACCCTTGCAGTTTGTCACATCAATTCTAACCTGCTGACAGCCCCTGCAGAGGGCACCACTGTCACTCACAGACTCTTACTCTTGGTAAGCCATTGCACTTGTCTTTGATATCTGGCCTTGCCAGCCATGTATCACTGCTTGGAAGGCGTGGAAGCTGCCTACAGCACACATCTTATTTGAATCATAGAATGGCATCTTGTATACCAGATCTGCGGGATTTGATGTTTCAGAGGAGGGTAGATTTAACAGATATTACTTTTAAATCACGTCACTAATGGCCAGCAGCTGTATCTGCAAAAGGTTATAGGATACTTACAAAGTATCCCATTTATCCCGATGATCTGGACTATGATTTAAAAAGCATGGCCTAAAATAAGCTTTAATAAACAATAAGCATCCTCTCATCCTCGGTGGGTGTTTTGCCAGACTCCACCCACGCTGTGTGACATTTGGGATTTGTTATCTCAAATGTTCCTCTCCGCTACTGTCAGCATCTGGCAGCGCTGAGTGAGACTGTTATTTTTCCAACATTCAGCACAAGTTCGCTTCAAACTTTGCTGAAGAGAATGGACTGCAATGAAGTCATTCGTGACACGTGTATGGAGGAGGAAAGATGTGTTTGTTTGAATAGGATTTGACTGAGGTTATTACAACACTTACTGCATTGTACAGGAATTAATTATTAGCTGAAGACAGAGTACTTCCAAATATAATCATTGAGTGCAATTTTACTAACTCATAAAAGACATTGATCAAATTAATGTAGTGAGAACATTTCAAGAAAGAAAGTAACTTTTCTGCTATTTCTCCTCTGCTAACTCTGAGTTTGACTACAAGAAAATGTTGATTTATATGGAGGAAAATAAATTACAGGCTGGGGTTTTTTGCTAATTGTAATATAATTACTCAAAATGAACTCATTCCTGAAAAAAGTTTTAAAAAATGTGACTGTAAGGTGTGTTACTAAATAACTCATTACGACCCATCATTAGAGAAAACTCGAACAAAATCATGTCTACCACAAACCAACCATGCTGTTTTCCCCCTCTTACATTTACATTTAGTCATTTAGCAGACGCTTTTATCCAAAGCGACTTACACATGAGAACTTTTACAAACCGAAGGCGCAGCTTCGGGAGCATTCGCGGGGTTCAGTATCTTGCTCACGGATGCTTCGACACATGGCTGGGGGATCAAACCGCTGACCTTCCGATTGGCAGGCAACCGCTCTGCCACCAAGCCACGGCCGCCAGCCGCTCTTCTTTATACTGTGAGCAACAGAACCAGGGCGAGCATCTTCTTTATTTCATATATAATATGAGGCTTCAACAAAACCAGTGTGTTTACGTTCCACTTACCCTGAGACAGTGGAACAAACAAAGGCATTCAACTGTTTCAGAAGTGGGTTTTGGAAAAACTACAGTAGAGTCACTCAACCGGTAGGGTGAAACAAAATTACAGTAATAGGCCTAAAGGTAGATACATACACAGGCTACATTAATGTACAGATAGATAAATACTGTATATTGAGTAGTATATAAAAATAAACACGTAAAATAGACACTAAAGATTTTTCATGACATTGTTTAGCCGAACATTTTGCTTATTTACAGTAGACAGTATTAAGAATCAAGGGGCCATGCACAGTACAGCTATACCTCATGTGTCTTCATACGTTTTTTTCTTGTTTGTAAATGTAGGACTAAATGTTTCCTGGAGAAGCACTGCAGTGTTTTCTGCCTTTACTGACTTTTCCATGTAACAAGGCTGACATAATATTTACACGCAGTTGCCAAAATGAAGCCATGTGTTGCCATCCATGCGTTGACAACCATCTCTTCTTTTTTGTCAGCCAGCCTTTTAAGTCATAAAATCTCTGTATAATGAAATGGAATGCGGTTTGTTTTTTTAGCTGTAAAAATATAGTGAGTAATAAATTAGAAATGTACCTTCAAATGTATTCCATGGCTGCTCGTTATTTGTTCACCATTGTGGGAAAATTTGCCTATTCACTTTGTTTCTGAGAGTGAGATGAGTAGTGTAGGACATGGTTAGCTTAGCTTAGCATAAATACTGCAGTCAAGGGGAAACAGCTAGCCTGGCTCTGTCCAAAGTTCCAAAAATGCACCTACCAACAACTCCAAAGCAGTCTCACTTTATGTACCCATACATAAACAGAAATGTAAAAATGGCCATGTGTTATTTTAGGGGGAGTTCTGTGTTGGAAGTACTGTGTTTCTCAGCAAACAACATTTCATCCATCTGTTCAGTATTTCTGTGTGGCCTCTCGCAGCCATATTAATGCTGGCGCCAGATAAAGTGAGCGCAGGTTTTGGTTTTGGTCTTTGTGCATGCATAATGGTACAAAATGTGTCTGAGTAAACAGTGTGCAAACCCCATTTCAAACCAGTCTGGACTTAGAACAAAACAATTTCCTGCCCCAAGACGTACGTTCAAAAAGATTATTTAGCACTTATTTCTGCAGCCATAGTAGAGCAGCATTGTTAGTGTTTCTCTCTTTCTGAGTTGCAACCATATCTACTGTTCCGCTACATGCAAAATATTAGCTAGCAGTAGACCTACAGCAATCAACCCTGCTTCAGTTTCAAATACAGGCCGTGTTCAAAGGCCATTTGCAAAACAGGTACCAGTGTTTGATTAACCTGCCTATCATACCAGATGGTGACATTGGCAACAATGAACCCATTCAAGTGCAACTGGTCCTATTAGAAAGTCAATATAGGACACTTTTCTGTGATGCTTAACCTGTGATTCAAGGATACATTCAAGTATTTTTCCTTCAAGAAACAGACTTGTCTCTTTCACTGTTTGTAGTGAACGGCTGTGAACTGCTTTGTCTCACCTTTTGCTAGCTCATCTCTAATTTTTTCCCATACTTTTCAACATATGGTCTATCTCTTTACAAAAGCATTAAAACAATAAATAATGGCATGTTTTTGGCCCTAGGTTATTTTATACCATACAGTAGATTTGCTAATGCTTGCTGGAGAGCAAGAGATAAATGACAGGGGCCTTTTGTGGAGCTTTTATTATTGATATGATACCAGATGTTAAATGAATATCTTGAAGATTATTTTTTTGTTGTTTTTCTTGCCTTGCTTGTTTTGTTAGTTTGTAGTTTGCCTACATTTCAGCCTTTGTATAGGTGAGTACGCAGAACTATTTTAAAGAAAATGATGTGCCCTTGTTGAACTGTGCTTTCCTTCCATTCCAACCATGTCTTTTTTTAGGGAGCTAAAGACCAAGATTGAAAAAGAAGACACCAAGAGAGAGTTGTTGGGCAACCAGACCAGTCTGACTGAGTCTCACTGTATTCGATGTCTCCAGCCCTTCATGTTTCTGGTCAACAGCAAGCGGCAGTGTCTGGACTGCCAGCTCTACATCTGCAAGTCCTGCAGCCGCTACAACAAGAAGGAGCACGGCTGGGTGTGTGATCCCTGTCGCATGGCCAGGTAGGAAATAAATAATTAAAAAAATGAAACGTGTTAAACAGATTCAAAGTAAGGGAAGCCCCATGGCCTGAAAGTTGTCAAATCTTATCAAAATTTTTAAAAAGTGTTCGTTTCTCTCTGGAAGCAAAAAGTCGGCAGGTTTTTTTTTCCCCAGAGGACATTAGGTGGTGGTGGTCAAGAGGTAGGAGAGAGGTACATTTCAAAGCATGTTTCCTTGATCGACAGTTATTTGCCACTGACCTGTTTGCCTAAATTTGAATTGTTTGGTTCTGCCCAAATGGAAGCAAGCAGTAAGCCCAAGGGCTCCCAAACATTGCTCATGGATGACATCACGCAGTCTACATACAGTACACATTTTCTACATTACATCAGCATTAACCTTCTACTCTCCCTTCATTTTCAGTCTGATTGTTTCTTTAAAGCTACTTACAATACCAGTCAAAAGTTTGGACGCACTCTCTCATTCACGTAAATGGGAAAGTGAACACAAAAAGGAATGACCTTTCAAACCAGAGGTTCTCAACTGTTTTTTGGCTTGGGAGGCCAGTTTCAGATGTTGACGTTTTTGTGACCCCAGCTAAATATAGACCTTTCTTTGCTTTTGGATACTTACTGACAAACAGGGATTTTAAGGACTTGTGAAAGAATGTTTTAGTCTACACTCACCTCGATTCTGACACTGCTGTTCATTTGACAACGCCACGTCAAAAGCGATGGTTGTGCTTGCAAGTCACACTACTGCTGCCTACACTCATGGGATGTACGTAGTTGAAGGTGCACATCTCATTTGTCACGGCTGACCTGGACCAGTATCTTGATTTCCTGCAGCAAAAGCATTAAATCCACCGTCATACAAGTGTCGGCTTGCAAAGAGATGCATACATTTTAAAGTGAGCTGTGTCACCACTCCCTAATCCCCTCTTGGTCCTTCAGAGACCACATCACAGTTAAATGAGTTGAATGAGTACGTTTCATGTACCCAGTCAAACGTTTTTGCTTGCTTGGTAGCTTGCCACGCATCACAGGAAGGCTTGGTAACTTTACTACAACTGCACTGAATGCCAGGTCATGCCATATAGTCCAACTACATGCAACTCCATTTGCATATCAGAGAACCTCATGTAGGGTCCCGACCTCAAGGTTGAGAAAGGATGCCCCACTGAGATGAATGTTCAATAACTATACTTTAGGTGCTAATGGGATTGTTTTGGATGGTTCACATGCTTATCACTAATCTTTTGAAAAGCTGCAGAGCTATACAGCTTGGCCTAGTGTTTATTACAACAAAACTTATTTCCCTTTTACTGTTATCAAACATTATTCAAAATTACTATGAATCCATGCTGTTTGGTAGTGTATCGACATATATTGCACCCTAAGGGTCTAAAGTAAAGTCATTGATGTCAGTCAGTTATAAAAGAAAATGACACCAAAGCACAGCACAGGTCAAAAAGTCATAGGAGTTATGCTTTAAAGTTCCACTATAGAGGTTTGTGAATGCAGAATGTGTTACCCAGATGGTCAGGAACAAACTTAGTGATGTGTTTGTGAGCATAAAAGCACTTTCTTAATCAATGCATTTGTAAGCTTTTCAGCAGTTAGTTGGACAAATACTTTGG